>SRMA01026820.1:66828-134373 GCA_007224835.1 Danionella cerebrum | reverse complement strand
GATGTCCATTCATCTATTTATTTTTTAAATCAATTTCAGTCGAGTCAAATGACATAAATACAAATAAAATACCAATTGTTTGAACATATGCATGTTTTAATAAAAAGTTTATTTTTGCTCCTGGATTGAATTTTTGTTTCCATAAAACCACCGAGCTTTCAGGACGCTTCCAGTGTCTTGCAGAGCGACCTCTCCACAATAAAGCAATATTGCTGTGTTGGTTTGTGTCTGTGCCCAGGTGAAAAGCGACTATATGATGGAGATTGCTGATCGAGCTGATCAAGAAATAGCACTTAAACTCGGCTGCCTCGAGATCAGGTAACCACACGTTCATCGTGACCCGTAAAACAAAACTTTTATTTTGACACACAGGGTTTCCGGTGATCGGGAGTCTGCACATGCTCAGAAGAAGTCAAATAACCAGCTGAAATGAATCTGAATGAACTTTGTCTCCTGTGTAGAAAACAGTATTTGAAAAGGAATTCTTTTAAAATGACCAGAGCAGCGAGGGGCTTTCGTATCGAGTATCATTCAGCCGGTCGTGGCCAGCTCTTGATTCTCAGTGGAAGGAAAACTATCCAATCACCAGTTTGGGAGAGTTTCGATAAAGAGCATCAAGAGCCATGAACCGGAGACAGAGCTTGAAGCTTCTCTCTTGAAGCTCTGAAGAAAAACGAAATCCAGAATCCTTCCCGAGAACATTCCACTCCAAATCCATTCATTTTCCAGCGCTTGATCATATGTTGCGTCAGTAACATCACGTAAACAAAGGTTTGTAGGATTTTGCTTGTAAAATATTCACGCTCAAGCAATGGTTATTTAGTTTGTTATTTTACGATCAAAGGAAAGGTGTTGAAACGTCTGAGCGTGTTTTCCATGAGCAGCAGGGGCGGCGGCAGCGGTGGCGGCGTCCAATGACGAGCTTGATTTCTGCATGTTTCTGTGTTTCAGGAGGTTCTTCAGGGACATGCGCGGCAATGCTCTGGATAAGAAATCCAACTATGAACTGTTAGAGTAAGTGCTCTTCCCTCATCCGTTCTGTCTTTAGGGAAAACGTTCGAGTTACAGCAGGGGTCTCAAAGTACAATGAAGACGATATTTAACCCGTGGACTGGACGTGGAGAGCATGCTTGCATCGAGCTCATGCCTTAAACGTTTGAAATAGCCTTAAACGTAAAAATAGCGCTTCAATATGTGTTTATAGATTAGAAATGGTGTGATTATAGATTATTTCTCATATGAATTACGTTTCAAAGTCTGCAGGGACCCGCCTCCACCTGCCCTGGGATCTCGAGCTTGTTCAAGCGGTTTTGAAGAAGCGCCGCAGGAGGAAGCACTGGCGGCGTCTCTTTTTATCGGTTATTAGTAGAGGTGGAGCAGATTGGAACTGTATTGAATTTGTTTGTCGACTCTAGCTCCTGCCGCCGCGGGGCGTTTGAGGTTGAGGCCCCTGCTATTCACTTCTTTTGATGAAAGGAAAGCGTTCTGTTTTTATTTGGTTCATGTCTGGTGTTGATGGTGCCGGAAAGGAGTTTGTCTCTCGTGGTGCTGCTGATTTAAGCCTCACTGTACCTCTCTTCGAGGATTCCTCTCCTGTACCGTTTCTGTCAGATAGTGTGGAATGGGGTCAGCGTAACTCGGAAAGCTGTCTGATCTATTTCTAGCTTCTGCAGGAAGAGACGATGGCCTTCGCATGTTCAGTCACAAAGTGTGTCTGTGTCGTCTGCTTGCAGGAAGGATGTTGGTCTGCGGAGATTCTTTCCGAGGAGCTTATTAGACTCTGTGAAGGTAATATACGATGCTTTTTTTCATGTTCGTTCCATGACTTCTGCTGACAGCGCTTGTGTTCATTTATCTGATGTGGAGCTTCAGCCGCTCGGCCTCCTCTGTGGTCTCAGACCCTCGAGATGCATGGCCCAGTTCTCTCTCTCTCTCTCTCTCTCTCTCAGTAGAAGGAGCTCTACTAAAGAGAAGATGTTTGTTTCGTTCTCCACCCGACTGTTTCACATTAGCTTTCAGTGCACATTATTGGGATTTACAGGGTTTTTTTCAAAGATTCGTTATGGCAAAGTTTCTTTTTCTGAAAATATGAACGGTACATGGCGACACTGTGGCCTTTCAGTTAGAAGGTGGCCGGTTCGAGGCTCGATGGTTCTCGCCGTGCTGGCGTGGGTTTCAGGACTGGTCCAGGGTGTTCCCCCACCCCTCACCCGATGTGCGCTGGGCAAGAAAATGAATGAATAAATGACACAAAAGAATGTTTTTCAATCATAATTTCCCAGTGTTTTATTGTTAAACGTCTGTGTTACTCTTTTTAAATCATAATCACAACAAAAGTTTACCAAATGATCCTGATCAGAAGTTTACGCACCCTGGTGATTTTGGCCTGATAACAAGCACGAAAACGAACACCGATGGGTTCGAACCATCCTCACCTCGACCTGTTTGCTTGGAATTAATGTTTGTGCAGAAAAGGTTTCTGAGTTTGTGGCTCCTGATCGGTCCGCACCTCTTTCATCCGGTGGTGCACCCACATTTCTGATTTGAGCGTCGGGGAAAGCAAACGAGCCTTAAACCGATCTGTGGGGAAAAGTACGAAACAGGAAAGGGATATAAAAGATCACCACGGAGCTGATCAGCAGTGTTCAAACTCGGATGAAGAAGAGGGATTCTGGTGAAACCAACAAACATTTCTGCTACAACTGCCAGAAAAACTGTAAGGATTGCAAAGCAGAAATAACTTCAGCTGAAACCCAGGGCTCTCTGAACAAATGTTTCAAGGAGCACAATAAGGAGATACTTGAAGAAAAATGGGTTTAATGGTGGAGAAGAGGCCATTACTACACAACCGCCACAAAGCAGCCGCTTACAATCAGCCAAAAACAGCTCCAAGACAAGCTCCAAACTCCTGGAACAAAGGTATTTGGAGCGATGAGAACAAAACTGATCTTTTTGGCCACCACCATAAACTCTACATTTGGAGAGGAGTCACCAAGGCCTTTGATGAACGGAGCACCATTCCCACAGTGAAGCACGGAGGCAGGTCTCTGATGCTCTGGGGACGTGTGAGCTCCCCATCAGCCATAAGCTGCTCACGGGAGTTATCTTCGTATTTTCTGAAACAGGGTCAAGAAATCAGGAATATAAGCTCTTGATCACAACTCTATTAACACTTTCTGTATAAAATGGTCTTTAAATGAAATAATAGTTAATTAGATGAAATGTGTGTTTATTGAATTAAATAATTATAAATGATGGCTAAAAGTTTGATTCCGTTTAGCTTTTCTCTCTTTTCTGTGTTTTCCTATTCTGTTTTTTCAGCTCAGAGCTTGCTCTTTTCACGGTTTACTTTGTAAACGTTCTCTCTTATAGACTGAAGGGAGGTCTGGAGCTTAGCAAATGTTCCACTGATATGAGGACGTTTGTAATCGGTTTATTTTACAGTAATATTATGAAATAACTGTTTAAAATTGTGTTTATATTGAACATCACAAACACTTCTTTTTATTTCTATTCTATTATTTAGTTTGTGCTGAAAGATTTAAATGGAATAATGTTGAGCTGAAGCTGTGACATCATCACTCTGTTTCCGGTAAAAAAACTCCCTCAGTAAGAGAAGTCACTATTGGCTGTCCCAAAACGCTCTATGACATCATCACTTAGTTTGCATAATAGTACTTTTGATGAATGCACACTTTTGTGTCAGAATAAATAAACATGCATATGATTATTACAACAGACATTCAAAACAAAATAAATGGCAATAGTAAAGATGATGATGATGATGATGATGGAAACTGGAGGAAGCAGAAGCACGGAGCGCCGCTCACTTGTAGCTCTCGGATGCTAAGATACACGTGACTTCAGATGGACGTCATACGGATTACTTTGTATTGTATGGGATGTTGCGTGAGGGAAGAAAAAGCACAAATATTCTTGTGAAAATATATAATTTTTTTCCTGTTTTGATTGTCGAAAGCCACAATTTGTTTTTCTGTAACTCCTCAAATAGTCGGCAGCTTCTCAGGCACGACTCCTTCAAGGTTTATTTACCTGGGGATAAAACGCACTGAAATTCATCACAAACTGAAATTCTTTATCATTCAATCCATTCTTGAGTTTTGTGATCAGTAATTATTTGATTGTTTCGTTTCTTCGCAGGCGAAGTCCTTGCGGAAACTGATCAGCAGACGTTTAAGCAGTTTGCCAATCTGAACGACCAGCAGTGCATTCTCAAATTCTTCGAGATTCTCTCGCCCATTTACAGATTTGACAAGGAGTGCTTCAAATGTGCGCTCGGCGTGAGTACAGATTAGACTCAAGTTATTAGCCTGTGGTGCCCTCTGCTGGCTGGGAGATGAATTTTTGTTTTCCCTGTGTGTTATTAGTCGAGCTGGGTGATCGCAGTGGAGCTGGCCATCGGTCCTGAAGAGGGCATCAGTTACTTGACGGACAAAGGCTCGAATGTAAGATTGTCTCGACGTGTTTAGGCACAAACGGCTACGCGGCGTCTCGGAAACCTTTATCCCTTTCTATTCAGCCCACGCACCTCGCCAACTTCACTCAAGTGCAGAGCATCCAGTTTGAGGAGCGAGAGAGGAAAGGAGTGCTGCAGCTGGATGTGGCGGGAGCCGCCGAGGTGACGTTCATGCGCTGCTTGAGTTTTCCCGTACGTGGATCCGGAACCGTTTGGGGCATCGCTCTACTTTTTTCTTTCGTAGCCTCTGACGGTAACCACGACAACACTGAACACAGCAGAAAACATGGCTGATCTCATCGACGGTTACTGTCGCCTGGTCAGCGGCTCTTCCTCGTCGTTCATCTTCCGCGTGCAGAAAGGTGAGAACGCACACAAATAAATGATGCGGCGTCTAGCGAAAGTTCAGTTCCACGTGTTGTGAAAGTAACGCCGAGTTTCTCCAGTTAACTTTATCGTGCTCAGAGACAGCAGAAGATCAAAGCTCAGGGTCATATTCAGCGTCTGCTCACTAGTGACACCTAGAGACCGTGGAAATAACTGCTTCATTTCGGAGCTAATTTTGACACATAACCCAAAGAATAAAAACTAATGCTAAAAGAAATGTGTGAACACAAGGTGAAAGATCAACAATCATTCACTATACACGAGCACGACTGTCCCTTTCTGATAACGAGACGGAGATCGAAAGAACAGACCGCTCTTTATAAATCTATACGTGACTTTATTTGCTTACAGACCAAGCAGTCTAGGGTAGAATGAACAGATTATAAAGTAAAGCGGCAGTACTGAAGGCTCTCCACAGACGGGGTGTTCCAGGAGTGCTCACACCGAGCTGAGACCACAACTCCTCTTCGATACACAGTGAATCATTAGGAGCAGGTGACGCTAATCAGGTGATGGCTCAATCCCTACTGCTGACGATCTCAGCGGGTCGGCACACTGTAATCAAAACCAAACATAGAGCATAATGTCGCTCCTCCTCCTACACAGCGGTTTCTGTTTCAGTTCATGACTGGGTTGATCTGTTTGGTTTAGCTGCTGGATCAGGTGTTCCTTTGGGTTTCCAGGCTTAGGGAGTTTACATCAGATATTGGTCTGATTTGGAATCTTTCGTTCGCTTTGTATTTTCTAACTTAAAACAATAAACAATCTTTTTTTTTTTGATATTTCTGAAAGCATTCTTTGTAAACTTTTGCACAGCACTGTACGCACACACACTCACCCCCGCATGTGCACACTGTGGAATTAATTTTGTGCCAATTAAACAAATGCAATTCCAGCCAAAACAAACAAAAATAAATTGATAAAGATGAAAAAAATCAAGCATGAAATCACAAATCATCAAATAATTACCACAAACATCGACGTTCATTTGAAATACGTCAGGGCATTACAGAGCTTGCTGGCTTGTACGGTTTTGATTGGCAGCTGTTTTTTTTTTTTATATATGTTTGCACATTTGTGAATAAACAGTCCTTGTTTTAATCCAGTTATTCCCTATCCTTCGTTAAATCTTAATATTTAGAGCACGACTGAGGAAAGATCTCAAGAACACTCCAAAGGAAGCTTCATTTATGTGTTTGTTCAGAGCTCTCACGTGAAAACCTCATACAGCATCACTCGTGTAGAACCTCCTACCTCCTTTAATTTACCTCTAATCCTCACAAAGACATCCTCATCGTTGGATAGGAGCTTATGCACCGATTTCATGCGGTTGGTGTTTGATTGGTGATCCTGAAATCATGTAAAAAGTGATTTTGTTTTACTTTCATGATGATAATATACGGCTGCTCCGGGATCTTGTGACGTGACGCCGTTTCACATTAATCACAGTGGGAAAGAAACAGTAAATGCTTGAGCTGCCAATCAAAACCATTCTAGCCAATGAGGGCGAACCAATGCCTCAAAAAAACTTCTTTGTTGTTGTCGTCAACAGAAGGCGAGAGAGCTCTTCCATCGATCCCGAAAGCTCCAAAGTAAGTTTCTAGACGTGCACCCACCAGCACCACCAGCACAGTCCACCGCCTCTTTCGCTTAGACGCGTGGAATCTCTCAGTGTACCTTGAAACCATATAACCCTCGGCTCACGTAGATTTCATGAGCGGCGCTGTGCTGGTGTGCTGTGGCCCACACTGGGGCGGCAGCACAGGTCAGACTGGGAACGGTGAAGTTTGATTGAAATGTACAGCACTCATCATCTCCAGCCTTTGCCTCACAGATCAGCGAACCACGAGAAACGCCTGCAAGGACTCAAAGCCAAAGTGATCACCGTCTCAGGTAGGGCACCGGGCTCTGGGGTCTGTACGGTGAAGCTCTCTCTCTCTCTCTCTCTCTCTCTCTCTGTGAGTTCGTTTGTCAGATTATAAAGGTGGTACAGATTTCTGATTTTGAGGCATGATGAAATGGACTTCTGCTTCTTCTCATCATTGCCTTGATTCTCTCTCTCTCTCTCTCTCTCTGTCTCTCTCTTTTCCTCTCGTGCATGCTGCTCGGATCCGCAGAGGATGCTGGGGACGGTAAAGTCCAGTTTTAATGTTTTGATGCACTGTTTCAGATGTGAGGTTAATCCAGCAATCCCAGCAGTGGCTGCCATTTTGTTGTAGATCCCAGTTTGGTGTTTGTGATGGAGAGTTATGGGATTAGTGCATTCAGGAGTGCGTCGCTATATTTGATGATGGTTACGGTGTGAGATTACCGTCTGAGACAGAAGGGTGTGTGTTGAAGTCCGATCACTAAAAGCTCTGTTTCACCGGCGAACAACTTGAAACGTTCCAGGAGAGATGTTCACTGGAACCAGCAGATCTTGATCTGTTTTTCCCAGTGAAACACGTGCTTTGGTCTCTTCCGCTGAGCCAGAACCAGGACGCCGCCCCACACACTTGTGTTCACGGTGCAGGTTTCTCGTGCTGAACCGGAGAGAAACGAGATACTGCTTTATGTTTCAGAGACGGATGACTACGCTGAGATCATCGATGAAGAGGACACGTACACCATGCCGTCCAGTGAGTATCCCACTGATCTCAGACCTGGCATCTGTATTTAATAATGGAGTGGATTTACTTTGTCCGTTCTCTCCCTGTGAATGTGTTCACCGGAAAACGTCCGTTACATTTTACAAGATTCCGATGCAAAGTGACTCCTTTTAATGTCTTTTTTTATTATTTTTATTCGTATTGCGCCAGCGGTTTGTGAACTGCATGATGTTAAAGTTCTTCTGGTACTCATTCAAATGGCTTTTCAGAACAATCAAAGATGAAAACAATAAATCTTACCGTAATTCAATCAGATTAATTCCCTTTAGATGTTAGTGCGGTTATTCTCTAGGTTACCACTGGAGGTGCTCTGCCCACCCCCACCGCATCTCATGTCACTGCAGCGGAAGCTGAATGATTCCATCCAAAGATGCAAGTGAAATCTATTCGCAGACCCGGAATATCTTTTAAATAATTTACAAATAAATCACTGTTTCCATCCAACGAGTCCAAGAGAACAAATCATCTCTGCCTGATAAACTGGTGGCAAATATAAAAGAAAAATGGAAGTTAGGAGACGGACTTTAATCGTATCGAATATCTTACTACACGTAGACGAAACGCAGGGTGGTGTGACGGCGGTGGTGGAGCTGGAAGCTCTGAATCCCTGCTCTCTCAAAGTAATCGCTGCGCTCTGGAACAGACGCTGGTAAAGTCAGAGGAGAGCGATGCTTTCACTTTTAACAACTTTTTCACGTTTGCTGCTGAGCCACGTGTGAAATCATCTTCTTCTCAGTCAGCTGTTCTTGTAATACTCTGGATCAAAACAAGGTTTGTTTTTGTAGCGCCGGAACAATCTTTACTGTTTCTTATGTTGGACAACTGTTTTCCTTTACGTTTGTTTTTACAATACAACCATTTGAGCTTTTGTCCTGCTTGGGTTTCTCTGTGACTTCTCCCGAAGTTCCTTTATAAATCTCCGGCGTCTGGATAAAATACATCACACAGGAGATGAACACAGCGATATTTCAAACTAAATCTTAGAATGTTTGTTATTCATTTACTAACAGCCAATCTGGTATTTTGTGAAATATTTATTTTATAATGTCTGTAGTTTAACAATGTTGCAGTGTTTATTCCTCTTCGTCTGCTTTCGTTGATGGTGACCTCGTGTTGTCCAGTGTTATATTTGCCCCTCTGTTTTCTCTCGTTATCGGCACCACAGAGTTTTACGGACTAGAGGAAGGTAAAGCTGCTGTTCCCCTGTCCCCCGTTTGCTTGAGACTTCATTTGTGACGGTGGGCCTTGTGTGCTTTGCTTTGTATCGTGTGGGCTTTTCTCATAATCTCAACGTTTAAAAGTGAAGGAAACGTGGTGTTTTTGATTTTCTTGTGCTGTGACCGTCACCTTCAGGTGTTTTCCAGCCAGTGCTGCAGAGATCTTCTTTAATGCTCATGAATGATCCAATTCCTCTGCATTTTGTTTGCATCTCTGTTTATAACGGCATGTACTTCCAGAGATTCACACAAGGTGATCAATTGCTAAGCCCCGCCTCCAGCCGTCCCTCAGACTATTGTTGCAATGAAGAGAGATGAATTTTATAAGGAGAGAGGAAATAAAATATATATAATATAAATATAAGGTTCTAGCTTCCAGTTAAAGTGCAAGTGGGCTGATCCAGGACCAGCAGGTTACTGCGAGCCAGTGTTTCCATTTGAAGTTACTACTGCACCACCGGATGATTATAGGTCGGATTTTATTCACAGTTTATTATTAATTCTCAATTAAATGTTTGAAATCGACGCCCAAGCGCAGTGTGAGGATGATGAATTCGGTTTAAGAAAATGCCGTTACTAAGCCTCAGAGGGCACCTGCGGTGGGCGTGGACTGGTAAATCTGTGAGAACTTGACGCTTTCTCCATTCTCCAGTTTGTAAATCTGTCTGAGCTCTGGTTTTCTCAGCTGTGATTGGCTAAAGGCAGAGCTTAGCACCTGTTCAAATGAAGAGCGTGTGTGCGTGTGCGTGTGTAATCCTGGAAGAGGCACTGTTTCTGTTGTAATTTTTCTCTGTGTTTGGCTCGTTTTTTGTTTTAGCTCGGGACTATGAGATCCAGAGGGAGCGGATTGAGTTGGGACGCTGCATCGGAGAAGGACAGTTTGGAGACGTCCACCAAGGGATCTACATTTGTCCGGTAGAGAATCTCTGGTTTTACATCGACTTCCACTTCTATCGTTAACGTTTGTAAAACCGTCGTGCGGTTGAATAACTATTCTCAGATTTAGAACGTCTGATCGCTCTTGCTACGAGGTGTTTGTGACGCTGCTCTTCACGCTAAGTGTTAAGAAACGCAGGAGATGACAAGTTATTGTTGAGTAAAGTCCCTCTACTGCAGCCACCTGAGACATCTTTAGGTGCACCCTGCTTAATCCTCTTTCAACCAGTCTGAGATGATTCATGGAGCGTTCTCCTGCTGGAAGTAGCATCAGAAGACGGGTGTGGTTATCAAGGGATGGGGATGGTCAGAACTATACTCAGGAGGCTGTGGTGCTGTGACATGATGCTCATGGTGCTAATGGACTCAAAGTGTGCAGAGAAAATATCCCCCACACCAATACACCCCCACCACCAGCCTGAACCGCTGATACAAGGCAGGGTGGACCCTTTCTTTATGATGATGATGATGATGATGATGATGCCAAATTCTGACCCTAGCTTCTGAATGTTGTCATCAGACCAGGCGACGTCTCTCCAAAATTCTATTGTTAGATTTTGGTGAGCTTGACAGGAGTGGGACCGGAGCTGCTGGAGCGCATCCGCCTCGATGCGCGTTCAGAGGTGTTCTTCAGTAGACCTCGCTTGTAATGAACAGAAAGAAAGCAGGTTTATTAGATCATCAGATGGTGTACAAAGACATGCATCACCTCAAGCCCCCAGAGGGGGCGCATGGAGGTCCCACGCTGGCCTGCTCTGTCTCTGTCTGTAGTAGGCCATGTGAGAAGATCTCTTTAGTTATTGTTCTGTGTTCTACGTTGTTTGTTTGCGGTTAAAGGGAAATAAATGCACATTAACGTGGTGCTTTCACTTGTTGTTTCCACCGTCAGGAAAATCCAGCTCTGTCGGTGGCGATTAAAACGTGTAAGAACTGCACTTCGGACAGCGTTCGAGAGAAGTTCCTCCAGGAGGCATGTGAGTGTTACTGATGGTTGTTGATGTTTCGCTCAGCGGGCTGCTGATCAGAAGGTTGCTGGAGCGTTGAAAGTTCGCGCTCTTCCTCCGGTGACGACCACGACTGTGGCCTTTAGCAAGGCACCAGTTTCCCACCCTGCTCCCCGGCGCCGGAGCTACGGCTGCCCACTGCGCGTGCACTTGGATGGGTGAAATGCAGAGCACAAAATCCTCGTATGGGTCACTCCAGACCTGGTCCTGTTTTTCATGAATCTAAATGTCGGTAATAAAATGTAAAAATAACCCTGACATACGAAAAAGTGACACTAATAGAGATAATAAATGTGAGTTTATTATACACCTTCTCATCAGACGGGGCTAGTTTTCCAAACGCCGCTGAGTTCGAGGGACGAACCAGTCCGGCATTTTTACAGAGACACAGGAGTGTGCAGTATGGTCTCGACCGGTGTTCATGCTCTACATATACTTGAACGTATTTCACAATGACGTAATGCCTGCTGAACGGAAAACCGTGTTTTGGTTCAGCTCATGTTAGTGATTTTATCTTTTGAAATCATCGAAGGGTTCCATCCTCACACATTGTTGCAGGTTCTGGCGCGAGAGATCGTTACTGACAACGTGTACATCAACGAAGTTATTCCTCTGTGCGAATCTTTCATTCCTAGGTCAATTTTGCCAGTCTGAACAACATCTGACCAATCACAATGCAGCTTGTTGCTAGGCTACGGCGACAGCGGTGTGCGGGAAAGCGTAACTGTACACCTTTTTATCCAGTCACTGCTGGCGTCATGATGTATTTGGCTGAAGTTATCGATACGTTAAAACAAAGTCTAAAAACATCGAAAGCGTATGGCTGCATCGCAGTCCGTCAGGCACGCGTCGCTTATCTGACTTCAAGAATATTACCAGGGCAACTTTCGTGGCGAGCCCAGTTCGTATCACAACTAGCCAAGATTCCAGTTAAAAATCTTTTCACCACGCGAACAGCGTCGGCCTCGGCGCTCATTAGCAGCAAATTCTGGAAGGATTTCTTCTAGAAAGTGCTGCTGATGTCTCGGAGCTCGTGTCCACAGACAGACCTGCAGCAGCCCGTGCTCAGCTATGTGTGTGTTTGGAGTTGTTGAAGGAAATAACCCTCCTCATCCTCCTCATCCTCCTCCATGCCTCACGGTGGAAAAGAACATCTGTTCACCGTGTTTCCGAACCTTCGGCTGAGTCTCTGGGTTTGAAATGGTGCGTGTTTGTTCTGCCTCCAGTGACGATGCGGCAGTTCGATCACCCTCACATCGTAAAGCTGATCGGCGTCATCACCGAGAATCCTGTGTGGATCATCATGGAGCTCTGCACGCTGGGAGAGGTGGGCTGCTCTCCACTTTTGTTGAGTTGGTTTGTTTTGCACAGAACGTGGTAGACAGCGCCATCTAGTGCTCACCCTTTAAACCTTTCATTTCACATCTACATCTACATTTCACATCTTTCAGTTATCAGACATGTTTGAGATTTTAGAATGGATTCGTTTTGTTCGTCTGCCAGAGATCAGCCGTGAAATGCTACCAATGTTTTGTGCTTTCGGGAAAAATGCATCATTTCCACTAATTCTTTTTTTCGGTATAGTCGCCATTTTCGAAACTGGAGCAACAAGAGTGTGTGATTTCTTTATACGTAATTTTTGTGCTCTGTGAATAAAGTTGTTTTGTGTTTTTCAGTTGCGTTCCTTTCTTCAGATAAGGAAGTACAGTCTGGACTTGGCTTCTCTCATCCTCTTCTTGTATCAGCTGAGCACAGCCCTCGCCTACCTCGAGAGTAAACGCTTTGTCCACAGGTGCCCGCCCCATTCCCGACGTTCCACACCAGTCGATGAGAGGCATCAGAGTTCGCGCCCTGAAGAGTGTTGTTTACTATTCTTTCTTTCAGGGACATCGCAGCTCGAAATGTTCTCGTGTCGTCTGTGGACTGTGTGAAGCTGGGGGACTTTGGGCTGTCGAGGTACATGGAGGACAGTTCCTATTACAAAGGTATCGGGAGCCGTGAAAGCTTTCGTTTCTCCAGCTTTGGAATTCTCTCGGTGTGCTGGTTCACAAACCTAGCCTGTGTGTGAACGTACGCTGCTCTGATGCGCCGCGCAGAAAAGGCGATGCGCTGTTCACAGACGTGAACGCTCTGATAGTGGTTTCGTTTAAAATATCACGTAATAGTAAGGAAGAAGATTGTGATGGACACACTCTTCACAGAATGAAGGTGGTTTTTAACTGCACGAAGGTCAGGGACTCTATTCCAAGGGATTGCTTGAGATGTACTTCAGATGTTCCCATCTGTTGTGTAAAAGAATAGAATTTCTACAGCAAATAAAGAAGCAAGGTTTAAAGAACAGTTAACGTTATGTAACGTAAGCGTATCTCGGATCAGCTGGGTTCAGACTGCGGGAGCAGCCTCCAGTCGTTACTGAATTCACACGGAAGATCAGCACTGCAGGACTTCAGACGAGATCTCGAGAACTTTGTCCGTGTTCGACCAAACACTCGCGAGAGTGCACACAAAAGTGCACACAGTTGTTGTTCTTGTTGTTTTTTACTCAGAGTGTGCCCTTTTTCAGGCAATTCGTGTTTGAGACGCTTCTCTTCAGTCCGTCTGAAATATTCCTGTCCATAAAAATGATCTGTTGTAAAAATCATCGCGAATGCCTTATTGGTTGTTACTGTGCATCCACTGGTCCTGGATCAGTGCTAGAGCGATAGGCAGGGGTTTCCTCAATTCTGCTGAAACTTTGTTGTCGCTTTGCTCACCATTTTCTCTCTCTCTCTCTCTCCCTCTCTCTCTTTGCAGCTTCTAAGGGAAAGCTACCTATTAAATGGATGGCACCAGAATCAATAAACTTCCGCCGTTTTACCTCAGCCAGCGACGTGTGGATGTTTGGTAAGAACAGTGTTCGATTGCCGTGAATTCTTCTGTCAGAACCAGAATCTCTGCGTCTTGTTCACTTTTACGCTTTGGTACTCTTGGCCTTGTGATGCGTGGAAGGAGAGCTTTGGAGGCATGTGGTTGAACATGGTGTTTGTGCTGCAGGAGTGTGTATGTGGGAGATCCTGATGTACGGGGTGAAGCCGTTTCAAGGTGTGAAGAACAATGATGTGATTGGCCGGATTGAGAACGGGGAGCGCCTGGCTATGCCTCCAAACTGCCCGCCGACCCTCTACAGCTTGATGACCAAGTGCTGGGCGTACGACCCTAGCAAACGACCTCGATTCACAGAACTCAAAGCGCAGCTAAGGTCGGTCTGAGTTAATGCAGTCACATGTTCTTGTGTGCTAGGGTCCTTGCTCCGGCCTGCAGCTCTCTTCCATGTGCCCCTAGCACTTTTCTCTTGCCTCTGGTGGAGTTGTGCGATTACTGAAAATAATCCATCAAACTAGTAGGAAAATATGAAATGTGAGCTGAAATAGATGGATGGGCCGGACACATGTTTGTACAAACCTCTCTTTCAAAACCTGCTGGAGATGCTTGGATCTGGATATTTTGGCTGAAGCCTTCCACGCTGCATTTTTACCAAACCATTTTACAAAGTCGACTGATGGGAACGATCCCTGGGAGACTAACTGTCTCCGCCATTTTCAAGGGTCAATGATGCTCATATGATGCTCTTGCAGGTGATTAGCCGGATATTTAAGCCTGGTGAAACCTGCCCTCATTCTACGTTTTCCCCAGAGCGAAAGCATGTGTCTCTCTCTCCTTCAACGCTAACGCTGCTAACGCTGCTAACGCTGATGAGTATTAGATGCAGATTTGAGTGTAGGAGGTCCTGCATGTATTGGACTAAAGGGCGGCGGACGAACCTACGATTCATTCTTGCTCCTCTGAAGCTTCTGACGACACACGAGTGCCCCCCATGTGTCCCTTCCAAAGCGCCCCCTGGCGACCTTACAGCTCTATCAGGCCACGGCCCTCCGTGACGTACACCAAGGTGATGGCAGCCGCACCATGTCCACACTAGTGGTCCCCAGGCAAAGATGCTTCCCGAAGACCAGACACTGTTTCTGGATGCGCCTGTGTCCCCAGGTGGCCTCACCGTGGATGATTTCTGATGTCCCCACGATCAGCAGACAGAGGGTCGGGGCGAACTGATGGTTCAGTCCACTATTGGAAGTTTACTTCCGAGGAAGATGAGCCCTGGAGTCTGGAGCTTCCCTTCCTCACATGGGTCAGTCATTGACTAAGACTCTTTGATGGCCCTCCTCTGACCAGTCCCTATGATTCCGACCCCAAGTCAGGCTGGACCAGACCTCCTGTCGGAAGCTTCCCGTGGCCTCTCAGTGGATCATCCAGATGATCCGGCAAGGTTACACTCTTCAGTTGGGGTAGCCCACCAGGTTTCAGACAGGAGCCTCTTTCTGCGAGAGGAGATCGCTGTGCTTTTGAACAAAGTTGCAGTCGAGCCGGTTCCTCCAGCCGTCATGGAACATGGGTTTCACAGCCCTTACTTCCTGATCCCAAAGACAGCAGGCCAGTCTTAGATCTGCGCCGTCTGAACCGTTACCTGGCCGGGTTTCGGTTCAAGATGTTGACTGTGACTGAGGGAATGAATGAACTCAGGGGAGTCACCTGCTCGCTGTTCTCAGTTCAACAGAAATATTAGTTTGTTCAGTGAAACACATGTTATATTTCAGAACTCTTGGTTTAGAAAACATGTGTAGTGTGTTTTGGTGCTCCATAAATATTCTGAAATATTCTTGAGGGTGTTTTCAGTTTGTTAATCCAGAATATAAGTAAGTAAAGTAGAATGTACAAACGGCGGAGCTGAAACCAAAGTGCTGAACATAGAACAAGGCAAAGTTAAAATGAGAGGATAAAATAAAAACGGCTACGAAACAACACATTCTCAAATACTCAACACCACACTTTTAAAAGAGAGTCTTCAGTCTGGATTTAAAAACTCGGAGAGTGGCGTATTTCCACTGCGAATGCCCCCTTCGTCTTCAATCTCGTGCGTGGGACCACTCGCTGCTCAGAGGAAAGCAGAGGATTTTTCTAGCGCTGCTCAATAGCCTAGCGGCGGCGTTTCAGACGCCTTGGAGACGTGGAATTGCCGGGAATGTAGTTTTTTTCTAATTAAATGAATTGGCATTTTACTTTTTTCTGTAACTTATTATTGACCTTAACGCATAGAATAAAGTTAAAATTAATAAGAGAATAAAAATGTGGATCAGTAAACACAGCAGTGAGGGAATCATGGAGGCTTCGGAACGTTTCTTTAAACGCGAACTGAAGCAGTAGCTTATGAACGAAGTTACAGTAGAGGGTTGCTATTATGCCGGAGCTGGCACAACTCTGCCGCCACGCTCGGGGAGTTTGCAAGCGCTATTCACGCTGGGCACGGCGGGGTTTAGATGTGGTGTTTCCTCCCTCCAGGTCTATTCTGCCATTGTGGCCTTGGGCAAGTCACTCCAGGAAATCTGCTTGCTTCTAATTTGTAGAAAGGTTGTAGTTTTGTGATTTCAGGGTGACTCAGTAATGAGGTTTGAAGGAAGTATAACCCGGTGATTAATGGTGAGGAGGCCTCCTCGTTAGTCTCTTCCGTTTCCTGTCTTGTTTGTGCTTCGTTGTTGGGATACGATCCTTGCTCATCCTTGAGGCGTCTCTCTCTCTCTCTCTCTCTCTCTCTCTCTCTCTCTCTCTCTCTCTCTCTCTATCTCTCTCTAAATCTCCCTCTAAATCTCCCTCCGCGGGCTCCATTCGTCTGCTCTTGTCGACACATGCCGTCTGTTCCAGTAAATACCAAGTGGGTGAAGGAGAGGGGCATCAAGCCGACGCTCCATGAACTTCCCGATATCTCAGGAATGTTGTCTGCCTTAAGCATAATCTTCCAGCTTCCAGTTTACGTTTCCAAAGACCTGGGAACAAGAGACATACTTGTATTATGTGTGAAAATAATGTGGAGGACTATTTTTTTTTATGCACACTGATGAACACTTTCTAAGCAAAAAAATCTGCAATTCTATTTATTTTTAGGTATTATCTAAATATTACTTAGCGCTGTTCTACTAGCGTTTCTTTCTGGCTTTTGAATATTTCCATTATTTTATCAGTGCGTTAAACGTCGATGAGAGTGTGGAACAAGAGATTGATTGATGACCGCACGAAGGAAATAGTCACTCTCTGTTTTTTATTACGTGTCTCTGTTGGCTCATTCAAGTTCATTCCTGTGGGTAGAGCTCTGCTTTTCTAAGCGAATCCTCCATAAAAGCAGGTTGAATAATAGATGTGCTCTTCCAAACGCTGGCTTGCTCCTTGTTGATCACTCTCTTTTTCCCTAATCGGCTCTGATTGTAGGTAGAACAGTTGTTTTGTGGCAGAGCTTCTCTTTTTAAACCTTGTCTGATTTCAGCTCTTGTTCAGAGCCCCGCTGTACCGTTAGCAGGAGCTGTGTGTGGAGCTGACTCTAATGAAAGCAGTTTGTTAATAAAACAATCGGAGGCCCTTCTCTTCCTGGTCCCATCAGCTCGTGTGGCTGGTTCCTCAGTTCTGCTGCCGTTTCTCCTTCTGTGTGAGCTGCATAGAGTTTGGGCTGCAGGATGTTCTGGCAGCTCTTGCAGGGCTCTGCAGAGTTGTTTTCTCGATGTCTCAGCAGATCTGGACTGAATGCAACAGGTGTCCTCTGTGTTTATCATCCATCCCTCTCTCTCTCCCTCGGTCTCTCTCTCTGCTCTCAGAGATAATGGAGTTTCCAGAAATAGGCCACTCTCTGTCAGCTTGCATTCTCTCTTGCCACTGAGAGTGACATTCTCCAGGCTTTAGCTCCTCTTGTGTTTCTCCAGCACCTCAGAGTGCCACACTCTCACAGATCAGCGCTGAGACGAGCTGCTGGTGAGTTTGAGGCGATTCCTTTGATTTCGTTTCTTGTGCGGGAAACTGATCTACTCTTTGTTTCGTTTATTCCTTTAATTAAAGTAGATTTTTCAGCACAATTGACCTACTCTCCACTTCTGGCTGTTGCTTTGTTCCTCAAACAACGCGTCGGACAGAAGCTTTCTATCATCCGGCGCTTGTGGAAGCCTGTCTTGCGTTTATTAGATGAGAACGTTTGAAGCTTGTTGAGGCGGCGTGCTCCGCACAGAGATTGTTTCTAAATGTATGGAGACGTCATCCTCTCACGTTACGCACGGTTCATCATGACGTGATTATGAAACTTTATTTCCCGAGCTGATGATCTGTCACATGATTGCTTAAAAGGGTGAGCGTTCCTCGTGCAGAGGATACGAGCCCAGCGAGAGCCACGGCACAGAAGGATGTTGCTGACTAAAGGTGTGTTCTGCCGGTTTGTGTGCAGCACAATCCTGGCTGAGGAGAAGGCTCAGCAGGAGGAGCGCAGCCGGATGGAGATGAGGAGACAGCTTCCTGTTTCATGGGACTCGGGGGGCTCTGACGAGGCACCACCCAAAGTAAGTCATTTCCACTGGGCTTCTACAATCTGCAGATATTAATCTTGTAATTCTGTGTGTGTTTTTTTTTTTTACCCTGAGGGCGGCTGCCGTGCCACCCTGTTTTGCGTTGTATCATCACATATTTACGGGAATCTTGTCTCTGAAAAGGAGCATCAATTGCATTTTACTCTTTGGGGATTAATGTAATGTTTATTTTCAGTTGATTTCAGAGGTTCAGGCTCTTGTGTTGTTCTCTCCTTTCCATCGGAAACTTCATCTCTGTTTTATTCAAACACGACGTGTCGAAGTGTATTTTATTGAATATGTAAATATGTGATTGTTCCTGGTGTTACGATTGGTTTGTATCCTGTAAATCAAACTAGAAATTGACATTTTATTTTAAAATTCACCTGGAATCTCTCAAAGAGAATAAGTTTTTCACAGGAACTCCTCGTTTCAGGGCTGTTCACATTGTAGATTCTCATGAAGGACGTCACATCTTTGAACTCATGCATGGATTTAAATGAAAAAAAAAAACATGAATAAAAGTACGTATCTGCAGCGGGCAGCCGTAGCTGCGGCGCTCGGGGAGCAGTGGTGCTCCACTCCACCAATCGGAGTTCTCAGCATTTCGATTGGGTTTAGGACTCCCTGAGCTCGACCACAGCTTAGAGTTGTGTTTGGGGTCATGGTTGTAAAGGTTCCAGCATCACGCCTCATCCTCCCTTCACCGTGGAAACCACACATATAGAGTTACCGTATTTTTCGCCATATGAGACGCACCGGTATATAAGACGCACCCAATTTTAAATGAGGAAGATCTAGAAAAAAAAGATTCTGAACCAAATACTGTAGTAAAATATTTTATATCAACTGTTTAAAAGTTAACAGCAGTTTAAGAACAATTACCGTATTTTTCGCCGTATAAGACAGACTTTTTCTTCCCCAAAACTGAGGGGGAAAAGTTGGTGCGTCTTATACGGCGAATGCAGAGCGCCGCGGAGCGGAGGGCGGTCACGGCCATAGGAGAGGAGTAAGAGAGGCCGCGGCTTCGGCCTAGCTCCTGTTATGGTAAAAATATACCTTCTCAATTGATAATAAAAACACTGGAGACCGTTTGAGAGAGAACACAGCAAATGCGGCTATTTATTGTAAAGATTTAGCAGTCTCAACGCATTTCCTACACACGTGTTATCCGCATTGGAAGAAGAACCTCGAGCCTCTCAAGCGCAGGAAGAAGGGCGGGACTGAAGTATGACGTGTCTCTTAAAAGTTTCTCAAATTACATTTCTCTAAATGACCACTAGATGGTAGTATTATATAGGAAAATTCCCATCACAGTCATTTTTAACATTGCTGTAAAATGTCAGAGATCGCCGCGTCTCAGATCATCTCCATGCTCTTCATTTGGAGTCCATCACTCCTCACCCTTCTGTCTGTCTCTGTGTGTTGGTTTGCACATCTTTCCTTCTGTGTTTGTGTGTAGCCCTCCCGCAGACGTCCCCTCCAGCATAGCTTCAGTATGGACTGTCTCTCCCCTGCTTCTCATCCTCCTCCTCATCAATCCTTCGGCTCCCAGATCTCCCTTTGCTTCAGCAAACCTGAGCCGTCCTCCTGTGACGGCTCCAGCATTAAACCATCCCAACCCCGTTACCCACACAGCCAGCCGTTCCTCCAAGCTCAGGGCCCGCTTTTGCTTCAGCCGCTCCCCCTGCACTGCTCCCTGCTGTTCCCCCAGGTGCCCGGAGCTTTCTTCCACCCCTCCCTGCAACAGCTGAGGCTGACCCACGTGCCCTTCCGATTCCCCGAGGCAGGTGTGCTAGGGCTTTACAAGCGGGGGGACCTCCGTCAGTTGTTAAATTGGGGCATGACTTGAAGAATTTCATCCAAAAGAACTGTAAAAGCCGACCGGTCAGTCACAGCGCGGGCCACGGGAAAGATCTCCTGAGAGAGAAAGTCAGAACGATTAGATCGACTACATTTTGCTCCTTAGCAAATCTTTTAAAAACAACACGCCACTCTCGTGGTTCTATTTTGCTTAACGTTTCCTGCCCCGTCACGACCCACTCTTCATTTATTGTGCTGAGCTCCCCTTCTGCAAAGAGATGGGGGACGTACTCGACAATTTCCACATTCCAGAGCAAACAAAGCTGATTTTGTTGAGGTATGTGTCAGTACACGGTCCGCAAATTGCATGATTTTCAACACTTCAGAGGTGCAGAAGATCATAACGAGTAACTATTTACAGCAATATATTTTAGAGAAGCTGCATGTAATCAATATTAATTCAGTACAAATCAGAAACATTTGACACATGTATTGTTAAAGAATCTTCTGCTGTTATTAGAGAGCGGCTTAATTTGGTGCCCAATATCAGGAAATCTGTGCAAGAGAAACCATAAACCACATGTGCCAAACTCAACGCCATGTAATCTAATGTGACCCGCGAGAGCTTAAAAGTTTGGAGTATCTAAAAATAAAAAAACGAAACGCTTTTAAAAAGTAAAGTTCAAGATGTGAAATGGTCGGAGCTAATAGTTTATCTGTGATCTGTTTCGTGATCCTGATGATAAAAGATGATGATCGATCTGCATCGTCTTCAGTCTGTGAGGGTTTTTTTTTCGCTAAACAAATTACAAAAATGCTATTTTTCTTTATTCCTTTGGACAGTTTGATGCTTCATTAATGGAGTTATGTGGGTTTTCAGAAGCTGACAAAAATCTAAAGGATTTATATTAGAACAACAAGCATACAATTGTTTCTATGTAACTGAATTGTCACTTGAATAAGTTATAAATAATGAGTTATTTAACATTAAGGAGTAGTTACATTTATTTTACATTACATTGTTTTACATTTATAAGTTACATCTGGCCCTTTGAGGACAGCCATTATGCTAATGTGTGAAAATGAGTTTGGCAATCTTAAAAAAAAATGTATGGTGTAAACACAATAATCCGGAGACGAACCACAATAGGGTTATTATTACCGTCGGAGTTCAATGTGTTCGAGGGTTCGTTATTAACGTCAGGCGGATGATATGATATGAGCCGCGATCTCGTACCGTAACGGTGCCGCATCCACCAGACCAAGATTCCAATACTGCCAGATGGCGGCATAAAGAGATAACTTTTCTTCGTGTTCTCCGTTTTTATCTCCGATATCCTAAAGCGTTTTCATTGCGACACTACTATGTAGGGACACCGGGACGTTTGCAATCGCGGGAACCTGCAGATCGTGTACTGACAACATGAAGTGTGTTTCAGGAGGCCCGAGACACAAAGATCCTAAAAGATGTTATAAAGGGGTCGTGACGTGTTGCGCCTCGGAGTGGCTTTTATGGTGATTTCTAAGAGTATATCGAATCAAAACATGGAGGGCAAGACAGATACGAATATTTGGCTCTTCCTGTTAGACACTGATGTCATGACGCGGTTACATTTCTGACGACTGTAGCGGCTCGTCAATCTACAGTTCTAGTGTATGTATTACTTTTTCAGAGTTGAATTATTCAGGGCTATTACGAAATGTTTGGGACTATTGCCCTGAATGCACAGGTGGTGGAGGTGCGTTGGGATCTGATTCTGGACCAGATTCTGGCTCATAGCGGTACGGTTTCCTCCAAACACATCTGGAGGTGTTGCCAATAAAATTATTTTGAACGTTATATTGAAGTTGCTGGTAATGAATCTCCCTCACGTGTATGTCCACCGTCAGACAGTAACTTTGCATTAATGTCATGAATATGCAAATCAGTAAGCAATAGGTGAGTACCTGGGAGCAGTTATAAAGGTTTTCTGAATGAAAATCTCAATCGAAGAGATTGATTATGATTTTAATTAAAAAAAAGAGACTTTTTGAGTACATTTCCCGTACGATTAAACCATGTTGACAGCATATTATTAAAAATGAGAGCAGCACCACGAGAGTCCCGGCTGTGACTGACCCTGAGCTACGAGTTGTTTGGAGACTCTGAGAAAACTGCATGCTGCATCTTCAGTGCATGGGAACTAAACTGACGCTCTCCCCGCATTAACCCAACCGCGGTATGAACTTACGATCGAGTTCATTTCGACGCATTCGACGAGTCTGTCCTGTGTCGGTTTGTGGATTGTTCCCCCCCCACCCCACCCCCCATTGCTTGTAACCTTTTCGGACTGTTCAGTGTGTGCTACTGTTTGTCATTTCTCCTCTGTTCCTTGTTTCCTGTGCTCGTCTGGAGCTGTGGTCAGTCGAGTCTCTCTATGAACGCGTTTATAAGGTAGATCCCTTCGTCTTCAGCACGGAGCATCCCGACCAATCAGATGAGGATCCGCCTGCTGTCAATCAGCATTCATTCTGCAGCCCCTCCCTCTAATCAACCGAACACCCCCTCGTTCCATGATCTGTTTAACCGACCATTGCAGAAGTAGCTGACCGCTGACACTAATCGCTTGAGTTTCGTGTTTGCTCGTTTCATTTGATTCTTTCAACAGCCTGAACTCGTGATCCACACAAAACCAGATCAGTTCTGTGTGTGTGTGTGTGTGTGTGTGTGTGTGTGTGTCTGGTGGACTGGTTTAACAGCATCTGCTAACCTCCAGCTGATTGTTGACATGTAAGGGTGGGTTAACGCGCCGCTGTGTTTGCAGCCGAGTCGACCGGGTTATCCAAGTCCCCGCTCCAGTGAAGGGTTCTACCCTAGTCCTCAGCACATGGGCCAGCACAACCACTACCAGGTAACGCCATACTGGGGTTAAACCAGACTCCTCTCACACTATTCCCCTTGTAAACTTCTAACATCTGTAGAATTCCAGAACTGGATTAATTACAGCCCTGTGGAGATTGTTTTTAATTTTGAGCAAAAGTTTGTGCACCCCTGTGCGTTTCATGTTGTCTGGTCTGTGACGCTGTTTTCCTATCTTTCGTTTCCAGATGAGAATGAGCAGAACCTTATTGAAATAGATCTACAGGCGAATAAATATCGCTGATTGTCCTCAGATTGTTTTACAATTCCCCCTTTAGATGGCTGGGCATTCGGGGCAACATGGTCTGCTGCCGGTTCCTGGTAGTCTGTACCCTCCTCCAGCCACAGGGAGCGCACTTGAGCCGCATGACGGCTGGAACCTTCGCAGAGCTGCTCAGGATCAGATCTGGAACCCCGTCATGGAGGTCAGCATGAGTGAGATATCTGCTTTTATGTTCACACCGTCAGAACCTTAAGCTTCTTTAGCGTTTTAAAAAATCTCGTTGTCTTTCCAAGCTGTCGAGCTGCGTTCAGAGCTAGCAAACATCGTTCGTGCCATTTCGTTATTTCTTACAGAGTTCTCCCGATCAAAGAGTTAGAGTTTGTTGTTGGATCGACCAGGGGATGCTTCATGGTAATCTGTGACTCTCTAGGCTGGAAGAGTTCGGCACATTCCTGTTTTGGAAAACCGGTGTTTAGTTTGTGTCTTCTCTGTTATGAGTGTTCAGCGCTCCCGCTCTGGGTTTCCTGGTTTTCACGTAGCACTGGTTTCTGTGCACTATGCTGCTGATGGAGGGTTTGTGTCTCAGGACGGTGTGCCGGTGCGTGCGGGCCTCTCTCAGCTGATGGAGGAGCAGTTGTTACTGCAGCAGCAGCAGATGGAGGAGGACCAGCGCTGGTTGGAGCAGGAGGAGCGGCTACTGGTACTTTTTACCCTCCTGTTTGTTTGTTCCCCTCTTATTTTAAAGGTGTAGTATTTGTAAAAGCACTGCTCTCTGACTGTTGCTGCTGTTTTTTGGACGCACATGTTTTTCTGTGAATCCTTCTCTGCTTGTGGTTTTCCCGGCTTTGGCTCTCACTCTCCATCATTTGTATCTTCGCCGTGTTATTATGTTCCGTCTGTCTGGCAGAAAACCCATCCCCTGCTTCCTGTGGTGACTGAAAAGGTTCTTCTGTGGGAATGCTCGCTCTCGCAGCTCTGGGCAGTCACTCGCTGATATTTCTACGATCAGCTTTGGTTTCGGATTGTGCTTTTGCCGTTTATTCTTTTAATAGATTCTTGCAAAAACATCCTTCCAACCATTTCATCAGCAGTGAAGAGCCTCCTTAGCAACCACACTGCTTTACCTAGCAACCAAATCGTCGGGTTCAGAAATGAGGTTTCGTTTTTTGTGTTTGGGAAAGTTCTGGAGCTCTTCCCTCAGATAAGAACTTTCTCTTACACGTCGATTAGGAGCTTTGACGTCTCCCTATTTAATGCTGACTGTTTGGAAGACAAGGCTTCGCCAATTACTCACCGGAGGACTCCATGATGGCAGTAATGTGTGTAAACGCTTGAATTAAAACGTTGGCTTTAGTGGTGAGCACAGAAAACACCACGGCGTTAGATTTAATCATGGACATGTTTTTTAGCCGTTTGATGTTAGCCGATGCTAATGCTTGTGCTGGTGAAAATAAACGACCATAGAACAAAGGTTTATAATGTTACTACGTTTTATTTTTAGTCATGCGTCTGGACACTGAACATCTTTACAAGAGTTTAGATCTTTATTGGATTGTCGTAGATTGTGATGCAAACACTTCTTTAAGCTCAACAGTAAACACAGATGCAGGTCATGTGATCAAGCTGCGGTTTCTTCATCAGAGAGGACAGTCTGGTCATAATGTTTAAATGTGAGGAGGCGGCTAACACTACACCAGTCGCCGTGCACAGTCCCCATGAAAGCACGGGTACGGAGGCAAGAAGGGAGTGGTCTGTGCTGACCTTCTCTCTCACCGTGGAATGAAATCTCACATGGAGCGTGGTGTTTATTTCCGTGCCCGTGACTCTCTTGTTCTTGATGGGGTTTGATGCAGGTGTACTCTTCACGAATTCCTCAGTAATGAAGGGCTTTGCTGGCACTGAGGCGTGAGACGGCTAAACTCGGCCTGACCTGCATCTGCTGAAAGTTTCATTACTGATCACAGGAAGTCATCCTCTCTTTCTTGTGCCAAATATGCGCGAGGGAAAAGAGGAGGAGAGAGAGGCTCGTCTTACAGGGAGCTTAATAAGAAGCCTCACTCTCTCTCTCTCTCTCTCTCTCTCTCTCTCTCTCTCTCTCTCTCTCACACACACACACACACACACACGCAGCTCGCTCAATGGAGATCCGCTCCGTCCTCTTCTCCATGTTTAAGGGACTGCAGGTCTTCTTTTAAGGGGATGCAGGTCTTCATATCCTGCTTCGGGAAACTGGTACGGTCCATTGGAAGAGATGGCTGCGGATGTGGCATCTGGATTTCTCCGAGCGTCACTATTTCCAGATTAAGTCGCTGTTTTGTTTGTTTTTGTCAGGATCAGATGCTTCTTGCGGTTGTTTTCACAGCATTTGTTGTTTCCACGTGCCGAGGTTAACCCTTTCCTTTCCCTCTCGCTCCCCCGCGCAGCAGAAGCCTGATGGAAGAAGTTCTAGAGGAAGCTCTGATCGGGAGGAGGGAAGCCTCCAGGGGCCGGTGAGTGACGTTTTCTTCCTATTTCACTGTTGGGGATCATTTCTCTTTCTAACGAGAAATTGTGCAGAACCTTGGGCAAATAATATTTAGGATTGAGCTGAGGATGAGCTCCACGAATCGTTCTTTACATTTGCTTGAACGAAGAACCTGATTTAATTATTTTTGAAGCGGTTACTGTTGTTATCCGCCATCGTAAGCCAGCGGATTCTTCTGCCGCACGGTGCGAGTGAATCCTGTTTGCAGCTCGTGAGCATCTGCAGTAAATTATTTAGTCGATGGGCGTCAGCTCTTGCTGTGGGGGAATTCTCAGCATGTGCAGGAATTTCTGTCAGAACCACAGGAAACACTCCAATAGTTCACGAGCATGTGATCGGGACTCTGAAATAAACACTGATGATGGAGCACTTTAAAATAATAATAATAATAGATTTTATCCTTTAAAGCGCCTTTCCTGCCACTCAAGGGAACATTCCAAAAGCACAAAATTACAACTGCAACAGTAAAAGCATCAGTAAGAAAAGAGTGAAAACAACAGTGAAAGAGCGGCACAGCTTTACACACTTTAATTCTGTCTAAAGGAAACCTTTTGAGCACGTTTTACTACTTTACGATACGCTCTATTACATCATGACCCTTAAAACTGTTTTTTGTTTCAAAGCTTGATATCATTGTTTACAACCTCAGCTTCTTTTCTTTTCTTTTTTACCAATGTTTTTTCAATACACTGTTTTTTCCACAATAAACTTGAAACTGCATAAAAAATGCAATTCTGAAATGTTGTCATTATCTTACTGCACAGTTACCAAAAAATGAGAACGGTGAGTTTTTATGTAAAGGTCAAAACAATGAAAAATATAGAAAAAAAACTTGGCAACTCTGTCCAAAACCTCGTACAAGCACCTTTTCTTTCATTTTTTCTTTCTTTTTTTGTGCAATAATTTGGGGGAAAAAATCAGTCCTAATGACAGATCTTGTATTTTCAAGGGCTTCCCTTCTTTTCACCACTAGATGGCACTTGTGGCACAGATTTGGGGTCTGTAATATTATTTAATTTTAATATGAATTACCTTCCAAATTATTCGTAAACACTAAATATCAAAACTAATCAATTCTTTTGAAACCTACACTTTATATTTGAAGGCAAAATGAAACAAGAAGTGGACTGTGTTAATTAATTCCGAACAGACGCTGTAATGGCGTTATGATTACCTTTAAAATGATGAAAATCATCAGGAGGCAGCACTTTGAACAATGGATGGATTTGGCAGGAAGGCGTAATATTACACACAATATTACGGTACTACTTTGTTGAGCGACGTAATACCTGAGTGGCTGCCTTGTGGGCGGGTCTGCTTCGTGCAGGATGAAAAAGACGGCTAAAGATGAAACGTATAGAATGTAGTATTGTAAGATTGTGAATGATTGTGTTCATATTGATAAACATTTTTACACAATAATGTTTGTGAATATGTAAATACTGTTAACAGTGTTACAAGGAGTTTAAACCCCGGGGGGAGGGGGTGGGGGATTCTCAACCACCCCTTGAATCTGCTTTGTGTTGCAAAGGTTTTAAAACGATTACAATCCGCATCTGTGATTACCATTATTCAACAATGGAGAAACACCATATATGGTCACGTGATCTCTCGAGCATGCTGTCTGATTTACATTTCAACTAGACCCTCCAGTGGGAGTGGACTTCAATCGGGAATGGTACTTTGGGGAGAACGCTGGAAGAGGTTGCGGCTGTTGGTCTATGATACGCCCGTGGTCTGGAAGGTTTAGAGAGTTTTAGATCACGTAGCCTCTTGGTATTGTTTTATCTGTTCACCATGTCACTTACTTTTTAATTTGAGATGTTCAATATTGTCAATTGTTGGTTAGAACAAGTGGATTTCTATAATTATTAACAATTATTAATACGTAGTTAACTATAGCTTCAATCAAAGCTAATTATAAAGGTAAACAATAACCTTCCCATAAAAATATGGAGTCAGTTAAGAGTTGTGTTCAATAGTTAAAGTTCCCGCCGAACCTTCCTCCAGGGTTGAAACAGTACAGTATCTTTGTGTAATATTTCTCTTATTAGAGGTCAGTTATTATTGAGGGATATATTGTTGAAGCTGGATTTTCTAATCCTTGAAGCTTTAGTAAAGCATGTTCATCAACCTCCAAGAAGCCTCTGTGCCAGGAAGTCGTGTTCCTGGAAATGGCCGTAGCCTGTGCTCCTGCGTGAGTTTAGCTCAGTAACTGTGTTTTGTTTGCAGACTGGAAACCAGCACATATACCAGCCTATCGGGAAAATCGGTGAGTTTTATATTGTTTACCTTCACTTCAACGGTTTTTATTAAAACACCGATGGTCTGTAATGGTTATGTCTGAAAATTCCTCCCGCTCATTACCACTCACCCGCCCATCCGGTGTGTCGGCAGCTCCCAATCTCAGCTTGTTAATGGATGCGCAGCCATGGCTTCAAAAGTCTTGTGTGATGTCCTCGGCTCTAAAACACTTTAGAGTTCACACTCTCCCGTTCTATTGCACCGTCACCTGCTTGCCCCCAACCGAAGTGTGTCCTTGGGTAATTTCACTCGGAATGCTTCATGAGCACTGGTGTATCGTGCTTCTGAATAGAGGAAACTTTACCGACTGCTTGTGATCAGCCTCAGCTCAGGAACAAGTGAGTGCTTTTGTTTTGGATTTCCACAATCAAATTTCCCCTCAGAGCAGAGAGTTGTGGGAGAAGCCAAAGGTTCTGATCAGAGATCAGCAGAACGATCACAAGACGCAAAACCGGCTGAAAATGCCATACGGAGATTTATAAAGCGATCTTCCCTCAGTTTCAGCTGCAGTCAAGCGCCAGGGTCTGTCCGCGTCCATGCTGCTCTTCAGTTTATCAATGAAAACTTTAAAAAGCGGTTCGCCGTCACACTCGGCGTCAAGCCTTGTTTTACCGTTTGTGATGCGTTTGCCACGAGGAAACATCCCCGTCATTCTAAAGGATGAGGAGGAGAAAGCCTGAGCGCAGCGCCGGTGATTTAACCGTCTCTGGGAGACTGCGACGTGAACAACGGAACCCGTTCTCGGCCGGCGCGAGGAGGAGACACAAATGCTTTTATTCAGAAAGAGGAGTTTGACATCGGTGGGGTGGTGACGGTGCCCTTCTTGTCCTTGAATTACAAGCAAAGCTCACGCTGTGTTTTCGTTAAAATGGTGCTTTACAGTTTTGGTAATTATAATATTATCAATGGTTTCTAAACGTGACTCTGTGATGGGCTGAGCACGTCTGGCGTAAAGATCCTCGAGTGGGAGAACATTTAATCTCAAAATACTCGTTAGTGTACGTTGTGTTGATGTGTGCACACAGACATTAAAAGCCAACCTCATATCGCACTGTTAGTGACATCACAAACATCCCATCATGTCATTGTCTGCTCCCCGGTTGTAAACATTTTCCTTGCACTATGTGTAGATAAGTTTCTGAACATAAATGTGTTCCAAAAATGGACCCATGAACTCACTGTTTCTTTTTTATTGGAGGAAATATTGCTTTTTTTTCTGCACGACGTGTTTTGTGAATTTTACTCCCATAAGACATTAGAACGCGAGAGATATCTGGTGACGTATGAGAACAGATGTAGCGGTCGAGCTGAACATCGCTCTGCGCTTTGAGTAACAGACTTGACTCTGGTTCTCTGCAGAGCACGCGGCTCCCCCGAAGAAACCTCCTCGTCCTGGAGCTCAGAGCCAAGCAGCAGGAGTCTCTGCCATCAACCCCACGGAGAGCTACAATGAAGGCCTCAAGGTACTGCAGCCATCTACTGCTAGCATCTGTTAAAGCGCCGTGCTCTCCGGCTGCAGAGATTAGCATCTGCACTCACAGGTCGCAGCGTCATGCCAGCAGATGCCAGTTGCCAAGCCTCATTAAAATCATCCTCGTTCCTGAAAACCTCTCTACATCCTCGTTCTGCAGGGCATCTCGTATAACGGCCCGAGTGTTTTCCACTACGCGCTGTTTTCCTGATGTGTGGGGTGAGAGTGTAGGGGGTCTCGTAAGGAACGGCAGGATGGAAAGTCTGATCCGAGCCGATGGTTGCGGCAGCCGGAGCTCTCTGTTCTCAGATTGAACACAAATGTAAAGGAGTTTTAAACACGGATTACTCTCAATGGGACGTACGTGGAGTTTCACACTTTTTTTCACGCACCCGTTTCGTATACACAGTATAATGCAGGCAAGTGTGGGGCACCCGTCTTCAATTTTACGATGTTCCTTTATAAATCACTGGTGTCTGGATCAGAAATCTCCGGGAAACACTTCTCACTGGAGAAGTGAAATAAACTTGATACGATTGTGCAAGAATTATTTAAACAAAAATAGACATAAAATCTAGGCACCCTTTATTGAGATCAATACCTTTAGCACTAATTATTAGAAATCGACGTTGGTTTGGTGACCTCCACACACCGGTGAATCCATTCAGTAGAAAGGAGGCTCACTGTGAGTGTTTCTCTTCTTTGGATCTTGGGGAGCCTCAAAAATACTCCGAGAAGAACTGAAAACAATGATTTGAACAATGACGCTCTCAGAGATTTAAGCTCCCGGGTTTCAACTGTGAGGAACAGTGTGAGGAATTGGAAGACCAGAAGCACAGTTCTGAAGATAAATCTCAGATAATCAGAGGTACAGAATTGTGAGAACAGTCACGGACAACCCACAGACCAGCTGTTTTACAAGATGAACAAATGTGGATATTCTTGTTTATCTTTTGGACTCGACTCCATTACAGACATCAATCTTTTCTAAAAACTTTTATTTAAACGGCAGTAAAATACTTTGCACCCTCGTATATTCAACGGAACAACAAAACAAGTGAACCCCTCTTTGAATAAAGAAGTAATAACGTGATATTCACCAAAATTTAAGGCAATTAAACATAATTTAATATCTTATGATGTGAAGAACTGAAAACGTAGCGCTGGTGAAATTTGCTTCCATAGAAGTAAAAACTGATTCTGGTTTCAAGCTGCGGATACTCAACAGGGATCTGTCCTTTAAATATGACTCTAGTAAAAGTGCTCCCTTCAGAAGTTCACCTGAGTAAAAGTACAAATGTTTCTGTCTCAAAATGTACTTAAATGATTTATTATGACGATAATGTACCATAGCATTTTTATCAAGACCCTTGCTGAAACAATATGTGAAAATACTTTGAAGTTGATTCTTGTTGAAATGGTCATGAGCTCAAAAAAATCAACATTTTCTTCTAGAACCAAATGAATCGTTTTTGTAAGTTCTAAACTATTTTACTATGTTGAACCTCAATGTCTCTGCGTAAATATAACCTGCTCATATCAGATTTCCATAACAGAAACTAATTTCGGGAGTTTCCATTTATTAAGGAGCGTTTCTTAAAATAAATCGGAACTGAGAGCATGCGGTTCCCTGATTGGTGGCTCATGGATGCTGGACCCGTTAAGGGTTTTATCCACTCATCAATACAAAGGATCCACTGATTTCTCCAAATGCAGTGAAGTTAAAGTGAAAAGTCTCCCCAAATTAAAGTACAGATACCTGAGTACAGCAACGTATTACATTTACTTTGTTACCACATTTCACAGAGATCTCCGAAGGTTTCTCCTTGATTTCTAATTTTTACACATGAGAAGCTACCAGACAGTTTCAGGCGTGTGTTCTGTTAACCGTGAAGCTTGAACCGATGAGTTTGAGGTGCCGGTGCCGTGTGAAATTGAAACGGTTCCTGCTGCAGGATGTAAATATTGCACTGAAGCGCAGGTTTCTTTAGTTGCAGCATGCCAGTGTAACGTTATTTTTTTATTAATTGTTTCTGTTTCTCTCTCTTGGCTGTGTTCCTTTGCTTTGCCTCTCTGTTTGCTCTGCTAGCCCTGGAGGGTAAGACCACCCGGACACTCGTCGCCGTGTTTCTGTCTGTGTTGTTGTGCAGCCATGTCATTACTCTGATATTTCATTTCGTCTCATAACGTAATCACACTCTTTGTGGCTCTCAAGCGATCGTGCATGTTGTGTTCTGGTAGCTGATAAAATGCAGAATTGTCGTTTTTAAAATGGTCTTTTAAGCATTTGGTTTTGTGCGGTATCCCGTCAAAAGCATCTTGTTGTAGGTGGCTTTGGATGTCCATAGTCGCTCACACTGCCATCTAGTGAAGCCTGTATCTTAACTCCTAGCTAATCATCCTGGATTCAGTAACACCACCTTTGTTTGTAGACAGTGAGACGAGCATCTCCGAACCGTGTTTCTCTTCCCTTGTTTTTAGATTCAACCCCAGGAGATCAATCCTCCCCCGACAGCTAACTTGGATCGCTCCAATGACAAGGTTTACGAGAATGTGACGGGGCTGGTGAAGGCAGTCATCGAGATGTCCAGCAAGATCCAGCCCGCTCCTCCCGAGGAGTACGTGCCTATGGTGAAGGTACGGCACCAGCAGCACGCCAGTGTGCAACTTTTCGATACCTTTACCGTGGCGCAGATGTGTTTTCACCTCCAAACAATGGAGAGAGGGGCAGCCTTCAGCACAACTGAACTTAAACATCCAGAAAGTCTCATTTATATCCCACTTCCAATTTATTACCTAAAATAAGAATTTCATCACCTTCCACCAAGTAAGAATTGTAGCTTTTTTTAGGCCCAATATTCACTCAGTAACTGGATTATTTGCACTTGTTGGAAGAAGAAGAAGATGAAAACACATGGGGGAAATCACATGTTTGTTGAGCGACGGTTAAAAAGGGTAAGATCACAATAAAAGATTTAAGAATGAAACAGTAAATTAGGAGATGGAAATATTGTTTGGTATTGTGACCAGGACGGGCTCCAGGAATACCGCAGTGCTCATACGTTTACTAGATTTCTGCTAAATTTCTAATTTTTCTGAAAAAACACAAAGGAAAGTTTTCCAGTGATACACCGACATTTCTGAATTCTGAGCGAAAGCAAAAGAGTGTTATGGGAGATAAAAGATCTCAAGGAGCCGGGAATGCTGATCAGCAGTGTTCAAACTCTGATGAAGAAGAGGAGAGTGAGGGATTCTGGTGATACCAACAAACATTTCTGCTACAACTGCCAGAAAAGCTGTAAGGATTGCAAAGAAAAAAACAACCTGAGCTGAAACCCAGACCTTTCTGAAAAATGTAAAGACACTTGAAGAAAAATGTGTTGCATGGTTGAGTTTCAGAACAAAGCCGTTGCTACACAACCGCCTAAAAAAGCAGCCGCTTACAATCCACCAAAAACAGCCCAGAGACTAGCTCCAAATTCCTGGAACAAGGCCGTTGATGAACGGAGCACCATCCCCACAGTGAAGCACGGAGGCGGGTCACTGATGCTCTGGGGATGTGTGAGCTCCCCATCAGCTGGAAGCTGCTCACAGGATGTTCCTGAACATTCCAACACCACAACGATCCAAAACACAAGGCCACGCCCACTCGTGATCGGTTCCACCAGAACAAAGAGAAGGTTCTGGAGCGGATCTCAGTCTCCTGAAGCACTCTGGGGAGTCCAAGAACAATGTGCCACTTTACCAACAGAGAAGATAAAGAACCTCATCCTCAACTACCTCAAGAGACTTCAGGCCATCACTGGTGTTAAAGGGGGGGTGCAAAGAATATTAGGAGCTTAAACTTTTGATCAGGGGCTTTTGGAAAGTTTCATTTTGATCTAAGAAGAGGAAACACAAAACAAGGAAAAGGTTTTTTGTGTTATTTATATTTTCTTACAAATAGGCAAGAAATCACAAGTTTTACCAGGGTGAGACGACGACGACGACTTGTTTGAAGTCCAGCGTGACTGGCAAGTCTGGGACTCCATGTAAGAGCTCATCAATGACAAGCGGAACTGTGGTTGTGCCGAATATCTATTTTCACATCTAGTGGTGATGAGATTAATGTTGATTTCGATGAAAAGGCAGTTTTAGGTCATTCTGACATCACGCAGTATCACCGTTGCATTCGCACAGTGGTGGCGCATGGGTATGATGCCCAGTTGGGATCGCAGTTAGCATCCGTAACAAACTCCAGAAGTGATTCCTACAGGAGGGCTCTCGCACCTCAGGCTGCACAAGACCTATCAGTATTTAAGAGATGCACTGAAGTGAGAACTATTCAAAACTTTGAAAAGCATTTTCAAATTGTAGCAGGTGGCATTTTGACTGCGTTCTGTTATTGTTTTCAAGTCGCACATCTCAGATTTGTTCATTGCTGTCTTTCCTTTGGCCACCTAGTGGCACTATAACTGGTACTGCATGTTCAGACATCGTATGGCTAAGTTCCTGCTTCATGGCGAAACATCGAAGTCCAGCAGACGACAGAACTCTCAAACACTGTACAGGCCTTTAGATGAGACGGCCAGAGTTTGGTGGTGACCACACACAAATCTCGTTTGGTGATTTGTCTTGGTCTTTAACACGTGTGTACCAAATGTCATTAAAGAACACAGTTTACACCAGAAGGAAATTGCCAGCACATATTTCCTGATTTCACTAGATGGCGCTATTTAGCTGTTTGCAGACATGGAGCATTCACATTATTACTGTATGGTGAAGAAGCGCACCTGCCTGTGTAAACCTATTTAACATCCCGGATGAGTTTGGAGGTAAAAAGAACAGTTTTGTTAAAGTATGATGCGTGCAGTTTTGCAAAATAACCAACATCTTGCAGCACTTGGGTATTTCGCGTGTGCACCGAGTTTCATTTGTGTGCGCCAAACTGCACCACAATCTGTGTGTATTCGCTTGTGCTATTGAGACATGCTACGCCTTTTGTAACTGGTGCAAATTCAATTAATTTTCAAGTATGCCCCCGAGTATGTCTTTCCGAGCAGAGCAATTAGGGTCCAGGCGTAAACAATAGGGTTCTCTGCTTTGGTTTCGAGCTCCTGATCTCCACCTCATTCCATGTGTTTCAGGATGTCGGATTAGCTCTGAGAACTCTGCTGGCCACTGTAGATGAGACGATCCCCTCGTTACCTGCGCACACACACAGAGAGGTAATCGCCTCCCCGACGCCTCGCCTCGCTCAGCTGCACGCGGTAACTCTTGTGTTGTCTCCTCAGATCGAGATGGCCCAGAAGCTTCTTAATTCAGACCTGGCCGAGCTGATAAACAAGATGAAGCTGGCTCAACAGTACGTGATGACCAGCTTGCAGCAGGACTACAAAAAGCAGATGCTAACAGCTGCACACGCACTAGCGGTCGATGCTAAAAATCTCCTGGATGTGATCGACCAGGCCAGACTGAAGATGCTGGCTCTAGCACGGACGCATTAGTTACGGGACACCCTGGAGACATCCCAGCAGTGCCTCGAGCCTCCTTTACAACGCTCCGACCCTCACGTGGATTTATTTAATGGACGTTCTGGAACAAAGAGAGCTCCTGTAGGATTGTGACTGGACGCGGAAACACTTGCACTGTATCTGAACGAAAACCCAAGAGCTTGTTTTGGAGACGCTCCTGGTCGCAGCAGCACTGGAGCTGGAGCTGGAGTTCAGCTTTCAGCACAATCTGGATTTCTGAACCCAGACGTGGATTTGCAATGCGGACTCCTACACTTCTCCCCAGAGCTGAGAGAGTGCTGTATATTTGGGCCTTGTGCCACTTAGAGGTAAAATAAAGCGATGTCTGAAAATTTTCTCCATTTTTTTTTTATGTTACAGGATTCAGTAAAAATGGATGAAATTAGTCTTTCCCTCAAATATGACGTTTTTAAGAGGAAAGGGCGGCTGTCAATCACATGATCCCGCCTAGTTTTTTAGGAGAAAATTGAATCATCGTGAAGCACAAGAAAATAAACTTGAGCCAAGAAAAAAAATCTTTTGAAGTTTGTTCACTGTATAGATAAGGCTCTAAAACCATTAAAATAATGATATTCCTGAGGAAATCATTTGAAAGTTCAGCTTTGTCTTGCATTGATTGGTAATCATTCTGCAGCCAGCCACAGGGGGGCAGTCACCAAGGTTTGGCTTCAGTCCGACGGCTGTGTTAGACACACTGGTGAAACACGGAGCACAGGACTCAGGGGATGGAGTCCCGAAATCTCTTCATACAACCGGTATATACTGAAAACACCGTAATACTGTGTTCCTTTTATATTGTTTATATTTAACAAATGTATTTTAAAAAGCTGCTGGAAGTTACAAACACAGCCCACCCATTTCCTTCTTTTTCCTTTCTTTCTACAAGTTTTTGCAAAGACAAGGCACACATTGGCATCGAAGTGCCCTTTCCAGGTGAGCGTCTATCTGCACCCGGGTTCCTGACGCAGTAGTCGGAGACGTACAGTGTGAGCGCTTGGGTTTTTCTGCCTTCCGTATATAATTTATTTATAAATTGAACTCTGGTGAAGAACACTGATGGAAGACTTGAAGAACGGATGAGTATATGGCAAGTGTATATGGCTTCTTTTTCCCTCCCAGGTACAGAACAGATGAACTAAAGATAAAGAGATATATCAGCAATCTGGATGCACAGTGAGAAAACACACAAATGTTCCTCTCTCGGTCCCACAGCCTCCTGGAAGGCTCCACTCTCATTCAGGGGTAAGGTCTCCGTCCTGCCCTTGATCCTGCTCAGCCTATGAGAGGAGCTTCTGGTGAGGAGTGAGGATTCTAGAAGCATGTCACACTTCGATCGATCACATGAGAGGCCTTGCAATATTTAATCCTGATGCTCATAGCTACAAGAGTTTGATTGTCTTCTAATTACTGAGCATCCTCCACAAGGAAGGAGTAAATGTTGTGTATAGTTAAATGATTTAATGATCATTGTAATTAACGATAAATTAATAATCTGTGTAACTGGAACATAATTAGAATATCAAGTCGAAATGCAGGGATGGGATGGAATGCTGTATAGTGCTGCAGAGTCTGATGAAAGCAAATGTGGTGTTTCCTTTCGAAATCAAGATCACAGAGTCTGGAAGAGAGGAGCGGCACAAAATACACATTGCTTGAGGTTAAAGTTTCCGCCGTCAGTGATGGTTTGAGGTGCTATATCCGCTGGTGTCGGTCCACTGTGTTTTCTGAGGTCCCGCACACAGTGCCAGAGCTACCAGGTCTTGGTTTAAAGACCATCGTTTCCCAGTTCTTCATTAGCCAGCACACTCCCCTCACCTGAAGAGGAAGATTTGACGTGCCACACCCAACGCTGCAGAAGGGCTGAAGGCAACTGGGCTCTCAGAAGCCCTGACTGGTCCACTCCATGCCACGCAGCAATTCAGCCAAACAGTGCCACAACTGCAGGGAGGGCGCAGATCATCAGCAGATGAGAAGAAAAGAACAAAAAATAAACAGCCAAAAGACGTAGAGCACATGTGTCAAACTCAAGGCCCACGGCCCAGATGCGGCCCGCCATGTAATCTAAAGTGGCCCGTGAGAGCTTAAAAGTTTTGAGTGTGTAAAAAAAAAAAAAAAGAACACTACATTTCCCACAATGCCTTTGGCCTACGGTAGCCGCAATGGTGTTTCCGAACCATACTCACGAGTGAAACTGCAGAGCTGCGTTTCTCACACATTGAACGTAAGACTCACGCATTTGAGTGATCTCTCACGCCACACCTCCGCTTTCTCACGATAAAATACTGTAGCATGTTGTAAAATGTTTTTGGTGCAAGAGTTTTTGGACCCTTGGAGAGGTGGGCGGGACTAAGAGGGGAAGTTGGGTTTTATTCCCGGGGTTGAAAGCAGATGTCCGTGTCTATTGGATTTGTTTTAATGTTCTCTCTCAATAAAAAGGACGTTCTACAATATTTTAGCGTGTGCTTCCCGGATTAAACGCTATATTTGGTGTCAGAAGTGAACTTTCGACCGTTTTGAAGTAAGACTGAATTCAAAATGTGGGATGACACGCTCGCGAATGTGGAACGCAAGCCGGGCTCGCGACGGATGTTCAAGGAGGCGATAAACGCCGCAGGATGGATGCGAGACGCCGCGGCTGGATACGGTAGCCTGGAGGCGGAAAAAGCTCGGCTGAAGGAGGAAACAAAACAAATGGCCGCGAGCACGGGACTATCAACGCCGGCGCCGGGCTCCACTGGGAGTCGGAGAGCTGGCTCGTAGGCCGCTGACGCATATGGCGACACCCACCAGGCCACGCTTCAGTCAAGCGGAGCGGGCGGGGCCTAGAGCATCGCACCGATGGGCTTCGTTGGAGGAAGCGTAGAAGCCGCTGGGGCTGCAGTACACGTGAAAATGCCGAAATTCTCAGGGAAGGCCAACTGGGAAGCTTTCCATGCACAGTTTGAGTTGCTGGCTGACGCTGGAGGCTGGACAGAGAACCGTAGGGCACTGGAATTGGCAATGTGCCTCACAGAGGATGCTTTGAACTGCCTTCTCTTGCTAAGCCAGAGGGAGAGACATGAGTATGGAGCCCTAGTTGCAGCGCTGAAGTGTCGTTTTGGTCAATTTGAGCAGCCAGGGCCTCTACGCTCAGAGCTGAGCAGCAGACATAGACAGCCGGGAGAGCAACTGCGAGTTCTAGCCAATGATGTTGAGAGCCTGACACGTCGTGCTTATGCTCACATGCCAGCAGCAGTACAGGAGGAATTGGCGAGAGATCAGTTCATACAAGCGCTCGATCCCCCGGAACTAAGGAGACAGACACAGCTAGCACACCCAGACACCCTTCATGCTGCACTGGAACTGGCATTGGAGAGGGAGATTGTGTGCGGTGCATCACTACTAGAGGAAAATATCCAAGTGAGATCAACCAGCGTGAAGGACGAACTGAATGAGAAGCCGGCCTGGGTCACAGAGCTGACCGAACTGATTAGAGTGACCACAGTACAGTCTGAACAACGGCCTCGTATGAACACTAGAAGATGCTGGGGGTGTGGACAGGTGGGTCACTTAGTTCGTCAATGCCCTAAATCAATGGGGGACCAGGGAAACGGGAAAGGGTCCGCGTGAGAGGGGCTACGCGGGCCGTTGACACCACACCCCAACAGTTAGTAGCCAGTTCTGGACCCGACCCAGTAAACAACATACCTGCAATGTGGGGGAAGGGAGAGTACAAACATGAGGGTTCTGTCGTGGTGGTGGGTCGTACATGTGTTAACGATTTCTGTCACGTGGGCATTCTGATGACACAGGGTCAACAGTTACTGTGTTAAGGCTGGATGTTGTCCCCAAAAATGCCATACTGGAACCTACTCCCATCAGATTGTGTACCATAACGGGGGAGCTGTCACCTATGCAGGGGAAAGTTGAAGTGGGCTTCACTATTGGAATAAAAAATAGTGCGCCATACAGTTTGGGTTGCTGGGGTTCAGGATGCCTGCATCCTAGGTCTAGATTTCCTTAGAAGTGCGGGTTGTCAGCTAGACCTTAAGAGGGGGGAGCTACAGTTAGATGGGGGGCCGGGAGTCAGCATGTGTGCAGGGGGGGGGAAGGGGTCCTCGTTAGGGGTGTGGATGCAGGCAAAAGCAGGAGTGCGCCAAAAGCGTAACTATGACTTGCGGGTGAAGGGCTGTAAATTTGTGCCCGGGGAGCTGGTATGGGTATATAGCCCCAAGAGGAAAAAAGGGAGGTGCCCAAAACTTGACTCCCACTGGGTGGGTCCGTGTATGGTGCTGGAAGAAATCGGGGAGGTTGTTTATCGTGTTCAGTTACCTTCCCGGGGCAGGCGAGTAGCGATACACCGGGACAGATTGGCCCCCTATAGGGGTCGTTCAGTGACTCAGCCTGGTGTAGAGGCCCCAGTGTCTGGTTTCAACTCTGGGAATTAAGGACAGGAGGTGAACAGTACCCTGACAGAGAGCCCCCCTCCGAGGGCACAGGGGAGAACCCCTAGGTCCAGACGACTCAGAAGGCCTCCACTCCGGCTTCAGAAATTTGTTTGTTCCCTTGGGGGTCGAGGAACTTTGTTACAGGGGGGCAGTGTAGCATGTTGTAAAATGTTTTTGGTGCAAGAGTTGTTGGACCCTTGGAGAGGTGGGCGGGACTAAGAGGGGAAGTTGGGTTTTATTCCCGGGGTTGAAAGCAGATGTCCGTGTCTGTTGGATTTGTTTTAATGTTCTCTCTCAATAAAAAGGACGTTCTACAATATCTCAGCGTGTGCTTCCTGGATTAAATGTGAAATTTTTTCAAGATGTGAAATGGGCGGAGCTAATAGTTTATCTGAGATCAGTTTCTTGAGCCTGATGATAAAAGGTGATGATCGAAATGCATCGTCTTCAGTCTGTGAGGGTTTTTTTTTTTCGCTAAACAAATGACAAAAATGCTAATTTTCTTTATTCACGTGGACAGTTTGATCCTTCATTAATGGAGTTCTGTGGGTTTTCAGAAGCTGACAAAAATCTAAAGGATTTATATTAGAACAACAAGCATACAATTGTTTCTATGTAACTGAATTGTCACTTGAATAAGTTATAAATAATGAGTTATTTAACATTAAGGAGTAGTTACAGTTATTTTACATTAAAGTAATTATTAATTATTTAGTAAAAAAAATATTCTTTTACATCTGGGGGGGGGGCAGATTCTTTTAAAGGTTTAAAAGGGGGCTCGACCAAAAAAGTTTGAGAACCACCGATTTACTTTGTGATCGACAATCAATTCCCCATCCCTTAACGCTGTCACTCACGAGGTCAAGACTAAACCAGTTCATCACATCATCATCATAATCGATTTTATTACCTATTTATTTTAATTAGCATTTTACACTATTAACTAAAAATCTGCTATGTATTGCTCTCTGTTTATAGTATTATGAATGAAATGTGTACGTTATTTGTAAGAAAGTCACTTGTCACTGACAGAGTTTATCTCCCCCCTCCTTATCCGCTTCATTTGGGAGAAGTGAACTGTGTCCTGCGCCCCCTCTCCTCTCCTCTCCTCTCCTCTCCTCTCCTCTCCTCTCGCTCTTCTGTGCGCCTCAGCAGCGGGGGCGTCGGCGGCACATGTATCATAATAAAAAACGCTTAGCCGACACGGATCCCCCCCCCCCCCCCCAACAAGTTCGTGTGCCGCCCCCCACATGACAAAAAAATGCCACCCCGGGCGGCTGACCCGTTCTCCCGTGCTTAAAACCGCCACTGCTTAACAGCCGTTTCTCCAATCTTCCATTGAACAGGTGCACAGCAGTTGTAACTCATAAAGTGCTCAGTGAGTGCTTAACATAGTCCAGTAAAGTTCTATTTGTTGGGTGTATTGTGTAACAAATATTTGTGCTGTAAAAATACTGCCACTGGGCTAATATGAAACTTTCCCCAGCTGGAGAGCAGGCTGCCATTAACGGCTGCACATGCGCACACGCGACTTCCTGTTGAGGATGATGGAACCGTTGTGGTTTCAGACCTCTGACTCACACACGCAGCTGTAATATACGATTTGTTTTGTGATTATAAACAAGAATTTGAGAATGATTTTTGGCAGCGTAAATGATCTTTCTCGTGATGGGATGCGAGCGGTCAGTCCGCTCTGTTCAGCGTAGCTGTCAATCACATGGCCCCGCCCAGTTTTTATTAGGCGAAAAGTGAATCATCCCGAACCACACGAAAATAATCTTGAGCCAAGAAAGAAACTTTTACAACTGAATATTTTGAGACATTTTCAAAGGGTGTCAATCAAAGCCGTCAATGACGTGTTTTTCCTCGGGCCGAGGCCCCGCCCGCATGAAAATGAGCCTCTGCTCCAGTCCCTTTTTGAACGTAATTAGAGTGACGTATGAGAGACGTAATATGTTCTAAAGTGACGTAACGTTCGCTGTTGTCGCTTGAGGATCTAGTATTTTCTCCTTTGCATTCAACGCTGACAGACGTGTTTTGTGGTGTTCACTTTGCTAATCTCAGTATTTTCTTTGTGAATCACAATGTTCACTTTGATGGGAGTCGTGCCTACGATTCTCGGGTTACGGGCGATGTTTACCGGCTCTGGGTCCGAACGAACGCCCGCTCCCGGACATACTGACGGTAACGTAATAACTTTTTAGCAATTTATAACTAAACCAGATATTTTACTGTGCACAGAACGGCAATGAGCAACTAATATAAGAGATTTTACAATTATACGAAAACGATTCGGTTGCAATATTTTGAGAATTCGGATTCAGACGCCTTTAATTATCCATTTGAAAAGTTCTTCTTAAACTGATGATTTTTCTCTCGAGTTTATGTTATGTTATTTCCCTTTAAATACAAATAAATCAATAAATTTTAATCTCGAGTTTAGTTTGGGAAATTACTCACAGAAGCCCGAAAAAAAAACTCACTTTATTTTCAGATAGAGAATAAAGTAAAGTGTACGGTAAGGTAATACGATATAGTAAGTTTATGTTAGAATGAGAGTGGAGTTTCCTTCCATAAAGCTTCACTATTACAGTATTTGCTCATCTCTTAATATATAAACGTTGTATGGTTCCACTGTGGGACTATTGCACACAAATGACGTCACGAACAAGTTTTGTTTACTTTGTTTAGATCAAGAGCCTCAGCCGAGTACCAGTCGCCGTCTGACTGGTCTAGATATTGGAGCGTTAAGCCCTGTTGCTTCCGAAGGCATCATTCATCGGTCTGAGGTTCACCAAACTTCAGTTGTTCGCAAAAGGGTCACTTTTGCCGACGACTACACTGAGGAAGAGGCTGCCAAGGAAAAGTTACCAACTGGTGAGTTTCTCCATCACAAACCAGAACACACTTAAAGGATTGTTTTTCAGAAAGGCAGAAACTCTTAGAAACTCCAGAGTGTGGGGAACGTATTTTTAAATTGGGAATATTTAAATCGGTCGCTCACAGTGAGTTTGTGAAAGATCTGTTCTCATTTCTCTTCTAACAGACACCGTTGAGGGCTTCAGTCTAGGCCAAACGCTGGAAAAAGGAAAATTCAGGATGGTTTACGCAGCAACTCATCTTAAACAGGGTCTTCAGGTATCCCCTTTGAATCACTTACGATATAGACTTTAATTTTATATCCTGCACTGAACATTTCGTTAATAAAAGGATCACATCCTGTTTTTGTTGATTAGGTGGCTTTAAAGATCATCAAGAAGAAGAACAGCTTCATCAAGCTTTCAGTGAGTTCTCCGTTTATTCCGTTATACACATCTAACATCTAACCATCGACACGACTGTCTTTCTTCCAGAACGGTGATCTGCTTCCTAAAGAGGTGGCTCTGCATCTTCTAGCCAACAGCAGCTCAGATGTTCCTGAAATCCTTCAGCTTCTGGGCTGGCGAATAGAGCCCGAGCGCTACCTCGTGGTACTGGAGCATACCGAGGCCTATCAGAAGCTGTCTGTGTTTCTCATCAACAAAAGACCAGTTCAAGAGAATATGGCTCGGGTCATTATGAGCCAGGTAACATTTGCAGCGCAGATCTGCTGCCAGCGCGGGGTGTTCCACGGCAACATCCATCCCAGAAATATCCTCATCAACCCAGAGACCCTTCAGTGCAAACTGACTGACTTTGGGTGTGGAGAATTTAGACGGACAATCTACAGAAGCTTTGCTGGTTCGTATGCTCCTCAAAGCGGGCCTCATCTGGGCTGCTCAAGCTCCTGATGGAGAGGGAAGGGATGGTGACAATCTAAAGAAATGTTCACTGATCAAATCAATTATTTCTCCTCAGGAGCAGATAAGTGCATTCCCCCAGAGTATCGAAAGGAGGGAAAATACCACGCGGAACCAGTGACAGTGTGGTTGCTTGGAGCTCTACTTTTTGACATGGTTCTGAGAAAGCACAGTAGAAAAAGCCTCCTCAGGGTGAAAAAGTTGACCCAGTCCTGCAAAGAACTTTCAGAAGGTAAGATCTTCTTCTCAGTCCAGAAATCTAATCCGGGAAAAGAAAGAGCTGAACTGTAAAAAAAAAGATGCTTCTGTTTCTCAACAGAGTGCCGTCAGTTCCTCTGCAGCTGTCTGAGTAAAAACGTGAAGAAGCGGATGGAACTGAAGACCCTCCATCAGCACAAGTGGTTCAAGGTAAAACATTTAGATCGTTGACACTAGTGCCGGTGATTCTCCTTCAGTTCCATGTTTGTTTTCGATGTGTTAGTGTGACGTTCCATGACAATAATTCTGCTTTTTTGTTCCAGCTTCCCACCAACCCAAGAACCACAAGAGCTCAGACCAGCTCCAAGCTGGGAGAGCTCTTCCAGTAGAGAAGCTGGGGTTCATAGAGGTCGTGAGATTGAAGCCACCACCACGATCCTCTACCGATAAGTGTGGCCATTCCTCTCCAAAATAACATCTTGAGAGGAAACATGGGTGAAGTGTGAGATCAGGTTATCTGGGTATTGTATGTGATTGCGACGACTAGCGCTAGGATGAAAAGTTTGAAGAGAATATTAGACTTAGAAACAAATTTTTGTTAGAAACACATATTTAAAATGATATATCTCTCGGAGTGTTTCTTGTGTTGTCTGCAGCACCAAGGAGCTCTACACTCCTAAGAGACCAGACAAACAGAAGATCAGCGGGAACATCTGGACAGAAGACGACTGCCAAAGGGTAAGCTGTTCGTTTCTGAAGCAGAATATCTGAATTAATTATAGAGGAACTTTCAATCTGAGGTCGTTGTTTTAATCTCTGCGTTTACAGCTCGTCTCAAATTCGTTGTTTCCTGTGGATCGACCAAATGCTGAACTTAAGAAACTCTCCATAACTGGTTGAAGGTATCCATTACAGTCTGAAGAACATTCTTTATCTTTCAGACGCCATCGTAAACAGTGTGCTGAACAGAGGTTTCTGTTTGTTTCAGGTGTGGAGCTTATATACACATATATATTTTGTTACTCGATGTATATGTAGGAGGTGAGGTCCGGAACGGTGGAGCTAAGCTGAATACGGACCACACCGAAGGCAGACTGACAGTGAGCCGTCGGTTAATGAACACAATGTGACACAATAAATAAACAATTTCTTATTGATGAAGAACTCTGAGGTGTGAAAGTGCTTCTGTTCAGGGACGCTGCAAGAAAACCTAGCAGCAAACATCGATCGTAAACTTTGAGCTGTTACAGAACGTACTCGCTGTAATACATACGACATTCATCTGAGTTTTTTTTTTAAAATCAAAAGATGTTTCTTTGATGCAGCTTTCTGTGTAAAGCTACCAAGTTTCTATTCCAGTCAAATTTATTCCTGCAATTCAAGAAAATAGTTCATATATATATATATATATATATATATATATATATATATATATATATATATATATATATATGCCACTGTAAGAAAATGTGATCATTTTATAAGACGAACAGAAAGTGCAACACACACAACAAACCACAGAATTATGTTATGCAACTTAACTATACGTTTAAGATAAAATACTGTAATCCTCAATCTTTTTCCAGCCGCTTACCCCTTTAGACACCTCAGCCTCAGTCATGTACCCCTGCTACCAGTGACTATATATAAGTGACTATAAATAGGTTTAGTTAAAATGACAAATAAATACTGAACAGTTGATTATTGATGTTTGTTTGATTGATAGTTTGGTCACTGTATGGATAACATTCAAAAATCATTAAAGCTGTTATGTGTAAATACGTACTGTACTTTCTGAGGAAGTTTTATTGGGTGGTAATCATTCTGCAGCCAGCACCCAGGGGGCGCTCGCCGTGGTTTGGCTTCACTCCGCCTGACGTGTGAGACACACTTGTGTAAAACAGTTTGGTTCAAAATAATATCTTTTGGAATCTTGCCCTTTAATACTTTTCTTAATGTACTGCTAACCCCACCCCCTCCTTTCTCAGGTAAGGTGTACGTCATGTATATAACGTGATCTGTGTCTCTATACAGGTTCTGCAGTCTTCGGGGATTCAGATGGCTACGTGTGTTAGTCATTAACCCCATGTTTTTAAAATAAAAAACGATGATGTTTTAGAATTCACCTATCACTACCAGCATTTAAATAATCCCTTGAACTACTGTCCCTAATAAAAATGGTTACGTTTAAATACAAATTCAAATGTATTTTGAGTTATTTTGTGATGATTCTGTTGAAAAAGAAAGAACGAAACATCTTGGGATATTTGAGGCAACGAAGCATGGTAGTGATGCATCCTCTGAATTCAGGGGGAAAGAGGACGATCCCTTTGAGCCTTGTGGCTGTGACGGCTATTTTCATAATAGTGGGCTATGCACACCAATAGGTCATATTTATGTTTAAACCTCTGAAGAAACGCCGACACATTAAAACAAAGCACGCTTTATGATATTTGACTATGAAACTCTTCTTGTAATGATTTGCGCCGCGCCGGGGTTTGGACTCTTATTTTGAAATGCCCCGCTCCCGTGTCCTCAATCTGTTCGCACGTGTCGCCGGCTTCACTGCCCGCTGCGCGCCTGATTACTTGAGCCGTCTCCTCTAGTCTGCAGTCTGGCGTGAAATCCAGGTCAGCTCTTCTCCCGCGGATCAGCGGCGGGCGCCTCGTCACGGACACATGCTGCGGCTCCCGGACTCCTCTCTGCAGAGGTAAGGAGGGCCGGTTTCCTCGACTCTCGAAGGCGCTTTGCAGACGGCGTCATTTGGGTGCGTTATTATGATCCAAGCTGTGCCGCTGGCTCCGGAACAGAGAGGAAGGAGAGACGGGGACTCGGAAAGTTTTGGGACCCTTTGGATTCATTGCAGCCCGACAGCGTCACCCAGAGCAGGCCCTCGTGCGAGTTTCGAGCTCTCCTCGCTGATTTGATCATGATTCCCGGAGGAAAATGAAGTGGTCATGGGTAACCGAGACCGCCGCATCCGGTTGCGGTGACTGACAGTAGCCCGGTTCCGTTCGTGTTCGGGGCCAGACGCGGCTTCTGTGTTCTGCCCGTTACCAAGTGCAGCTCGTTGTGTTCTCTAAAAATTCATGTAGAAACGCGTTTAATGGCAGTTTTACTGTTTGTACAGATTTACTGTTGTTCTGAACTTTTCTTCAGACAATGAAAGTTTGCTCCGATCCGTTTACATCAATCTTCGCCTAAAGCTTGCAATAAAAAGCAGCATCCGACACAAAGTTTCATCACAGCACCGTGTGCAAAAGCTTTAGGCAGATGTGCAAAACTCTTTTAAAAGAAAATGCTTTCAGTAAAATGATGTGATTTTTGTGAGAAACAAAAGAAAATGTACATCGATTCTTTTAGTCAATTCTGTGTGATCCAACTAATGTCTAATGAAATCTAGTTATGAACTGAAACATAAGCTGCTTTAGACGGGGTGAGGTTGAGATAGACATGAGTTTCGTGTCAGGGGTAATAAGGTGCCCTCGCTTGTCGTCTGGAAGCGACGTTCCTCACGTTTCACCTGGCAATGTCAAAGATTCCCCGCACCAGTCATAACGTTTTGTTTATTTGTTTTTTTAATCGTTTATTCATCATTAATGAATCCATGCGATCATCCGCAACGGTAATTAGTATTGTTTTCCACTTATGTGGAGCGTGTGCGGATGGATCTGTTTCGGGGATTTCCTGAATCAAGATTGTTGCGTTAAACTGAAGATTGATTTTTATACCCAGCCCTAGTGTGGGTGCCTTGCCGGGGACACCATTGGGTACAGCGCACCTGCATGGTTACCACAGCATCCTGCGCCAACGTGCCACTGATGGGCTTTTAGCTGGAGAAAAAAAGAGCAGCAGAACAATGACTGCAAGCATAGCGCCAGGCTGTGTAAGGACTAGTTCAAAATAGAGAGTGCTCCGTCGAGTCCTTCTGACCCAAACGTGATCCAGATGAGCTCCAGAGAGAGCGGCTGCCGCTGCTTGCTGCGCAGTGTCTCTTTCCACAACCGTTGTACTGGGTTCCATTAACTGGAAACCTAAACGTGTGTAATGCTGTTCTGATCAAAGTTACCGCTTTGTGCCGATTGCATCCGTTTTTGAACTTCTTTTAATTCGAATCTAGGGGTGGAAAGACACACTCTGCGCATGATACAGTTCCCATTATTATTATTGAAAAATGTGCAAAGAAGCAGAAATTCAAATGACAAATTTGAATAAAACTTTAAATGTAAATCGTGTTATGATCACAAAGGAAAGAAGTTTAGGTTCTAGTTTTGTTTCAGAGCGTGTGATATCATCCATCCATCCTAGGGGGCAGCGCTATTTTTTGCAATATTGGAAGCGAAGGATAGAGCTGGTGTCATAATGCTCCTCTTGTTTCTCAGTAAAAGTAGTGTATAATCATCTCCCGGCAGAGAGAACACAAGACAAGCGGCTGAGCTGACTGACCGCCGGCTGCTCGTTTCTGAGATGCCAACGATTAAATTCAGAGAAGTCGCTCTCAAATTCTTTTTTTTTGTTGTTTATAGAACAGGGCCGTGGCTTACTCACGGTGGCCTCAGATGGCCCAATGGCAGGAGGCCTCCATCTTTTTTTAGCCATTCTGGGTTTCACGGTTTTCATTGCTCCACATGTGTTCTATTACGCTGACCAAACATAATGCTGGGTTTTTGTTTTCAGATTCCAAAAAATCCTTTAGGATTTCTCTTCTTCTTGATTTACTCGTAGTCTGAGGCTTCAGAAGAGGGGTGGTTGAGTGCGTGTGTGTGCGTGAGTCAGCTGACCCCGTCCAGACGCTCGGACTGAGTGTGCTGCCAGTGACTGTCTGTCGCGGTGATGAGTTTCCCCTCGTCTCAGCAGCCTCTCTCTGTGTCGTTTCCAGTGCGCGGCTGGTTCCGTCCCAGTCGAGGGACACAGACGTGATTGTCATCTTGTGCCACAGAGGCTTTATTGTTGCTCGAGGCATTTCTTGTCGTCTGTGGCGCTTCTCGTGTCTGAGGGACAGTGAATGTGAGCAGCTCCTCTGAAGGATGCGGTCTGCTGCTGCTGTAAAATGAGATGAACGTCGGTCGTGGTGTCACCGCTGACGTCTGCTGGTGGCTCTGTGTGGTGCTCGGGGTGACGGATGGTAAGATTAAGGGACTCGGGCTGCATCAGCACCTCTCTGTCTGCCCACACCGAACGCTCTCTGCTGGCCACAGACCCCCCCCCCCCCCCACACACACACACAATTCCCTTTTCAACCTTTAATTCATTTAGAACCATTTTGGAGACTGCTGAGGATTGCTGCTGGCATTCTGAAGATCAGGAAATATTTTAATAATCTACATGAACAAATGTCTACTAAAGCGAAAAGTTAGACATTTCTCCAAGAACCACATTTCCTTTCAAACTCTTGAAGCTGCTCTCCGACCCGTTTTCTCAGAATCATCTGCATTAGCGGTTCATGTCATGATTACTGTCAGTTATAATGAGGAAATCAGAGGCTTCTGGGAAATAAATGTGAGGGATTTGTGTTTATATATTGTGTTATTTGTGTGTGCGTGTGTGCGTGTGTGTGTGTGTGTGTCGAAAGGCAGCAGCTAAAAAAAAGCACCATCAATACACTTGTGAGGGTTTATCACATGGCCGGCGAAGTGATCGCCCCCTTGTGGCTAGCTGCAGAATGGTTTGGTTTTCAAAGTTTTGGTTTTCAAAAGTTATCTATACTGTGAGCAAAGTTCAATATTTTCTTTTGTTTGAAGTTTATCGTCATGCAGCTAACAATCGGTCAGTTTCCCTCTAAAAGCATAAATGAAGCGTAGATGAAAACGTAAATGCGAAAAGAGGTTTTGAGAGATGAAAAGCAGTTTTGTCTACTTTTGCGTTTGCAATTCACTTTTTTTTTTGTTGGTTTGCATTTTTTGCCTTTTGCTTGTTCTGAGTTTTGACCGTTTTTTCCCTGGAGGCAGGGGCTGAATTGCATCTGTGATTGCATTGCATGCGAGACGCGTGATCCCGGTTAACCGGTCATAACTATTCGATTCATGGTTAAATAAAGAAAATAATAATTATTCATCTTTAGTTTAGGGGTTAGTAGTTGGGAGTTCAGTGGAATTCTACAGAAAATGTGACGCTTTTGTAGATTCAAGATATTTATTGCTCTGGACTTCACTGGACCCGAGTTACACAATACTACTATTGAAATCAGTTCTTGTCAAGTTACAGACTGACATCTTCCAAAAAGAATAAACCGTTCACACGTAAGCAACGCTTTTAAATTCCTGTCATCTGACTGTAAAAGAAATCTGAGCTGATTTCTGATGCACTGGAAGCCGGCTCTCAAGGAGTCACGTCGATTTATTTTTGTGAGTGGAGTATTCCATTTTAACGGAACCTGGGGCATGACTTGAGGTTTACCAAACTCTTTATGAGAATAGCGTGAGTTCGAAAGAGGCGAGCCCGTTTGGAAAGTGTATTACTCTTTGCTTCACATTGTTCACAGGGATGCACCTGAAGCTCTAATGATCGTGTGTGGCGTAGCTTCAAGAACAGTTCACCCAGGTCTAGAAAGAGCAGGACGTTGTTCACGATGCGGTTGGTGTGTGTGAGTGATGGAGGCTGAGGGCTGGGACAACAGCCCGCTCCAGACCGGAACCCTCGCTGCTCGTAGGAAGAAAGCTTCCTGTCTCGCTGAGAGCCGTCTGTCTGATGTGGAGTCATCGTACGCCAAGCTTCCTGTCGTACTGCGAGCTGCATCATCTGACCACATACCTATGTGTGAGGTAGCTCGTCGAGGTGAGCGTATTGATTCTTCCGTCAGCTGTCAGAGACGCATCCCTATGGATGATCTCAGAACAGGGCCATATGGCAGAGATGAGCCGATGGGGCTGGGGTCCCTGGTTGGCGTCCTGTGGTGGAGGACAGATGGAGGCGAGAAACTGCCGTCGCAGAGGAGCTGAGATAGAGACAGGATCTGCCACTCCACTCGTGCGGTCACTCCGTGCTCAACAAATTATGGGATATGTTTTCCTGCAATGGTACCTGTGCATTGCAGTGCTGATGAAAGAATAGAACTGGTATTTTTTTATTATTTTAAATCTACAAAATACCAAACAATTTCACGTCAAGTTTAGTGTCGCAATTGATTAATCCGATGATCTCTGCTTCACTTTTTATTAATGTATTATGTTTGCTCGTGCAGTTAATATTAATACCTATAGTTTTATATTGATATAATATATTCCAGAGAAGACAGGAGAGGGCTTGAAGTGCAAATATTTACTAAGAGTTTCATGAATAACACATTACAGATATATCTGACTGCATTTCACAACAGCAGAGCGTTCCGTCTATTTTTCAGTTTAATATTACACTTAATACTCAAATGATTAAAACATAATACATAGGGGTGTAACGGTACGCTAAAATCGTATGCGGTTCGGTACAGTGTCTTGGAGAGCTCGGTTCGGTTCATTCGGTTCGGTACAAAACAATAAGAACTTACATAATCTTTATTTTGAAAAGCTGCCAATACACAATAGAATTCTTGCATAAAATAAATAAAAGTGACACATTTGGGTGATATTTTAAATAAATTGCACTCTTTATAAAGAAAAACACATTTTTTTAAATAAAAAATGAAATACTGCAACTAGTTAGGATAGATTACCTATCCACATTTTCTGAAGAGAGCATAGATCTGGTTGCAGTGACTACCTCCAGCAGTAGAAAATGTTAGATGTGTTGCCTGCCCGATCTCCGTGGAACAATGTCGGCATGCAACTTTAACCTCTTAAGCCCGAGAGTACCCGGGACTTGCCCCCTTGTGCGTTACATTTTCACTCATAGCTCACGAACCCTGAGAATAACCCACACATATTAAATACTGTTGTGTTCAGCGGAAACTCCTCTAAAAACTTATCTAATTCAATTTCATATCCGTTAACCACAGCTCGAACGCCATGCAAATAAACAACAACATAGCCGGATTATAATTCATGACCAAGTTTTTGTTTATGTGCGATATGTATCCACAATATAAACGGAAACACCAAAACCATGGCATCAAATGAAAGCCAACAACCAGCTGAATCCAGCGATATGTAACTCATTTACATTGCATGAAGTCTTTTAGAGCAGGGAGCGAAAGTTCCCCGAAAAAATGCTAGCAAAAACCAAGCAAGCATGTAAATCTTGTCTTACCTTTGCCGTTTTTTCAACAAAAAGTTATTTCCATAGCGATAAAAGTCTGTTTGTTGTTATGTCCGGTCGATAGCTTCGCGGAAACTCCATTTTGGGTCTTTTTCTGTTGCTCCGTGGTCTCCTAACGTCACCAAATAGGGATTGACTCCCCGTGCGTAAGAGGTGGTCTCTCCACGCTGCGCGTCGTGTGATTCGTCGGCGACATACAATTTATCCACTCGTCTATCTCCGTTATGTATTTTAACAGAGAAGCCAAAGTGTTCCAAAACAGGAGACCGTAGTGAGGTGGGAGGGTCTTCAAGCTCTGGCTTCTCTTTCTCTGTGTCCATTTCTCACAGCTACCCGGCGTGCAGCTGTGCTTCACTCAATAGCGTCCGTGCGGAAACTCGCCTAGGAACATTGTTCCGCTGCGCTTAATATCGCGCTAATAATACATTTATATAATTTCATAAAAATACAGAATACCGAAATGGTACACAAGTGTACCGAACCGAACAGGCCGTACCGAAACGGTTCAATACATACTGTGAACCGTTACACCCCTAATAATACACCACATAATTAGAGGAAATGAAACTGTTGGGAGATACCTAAATTATCCTTCAAAATTGAAATTTGACACTAGTGAAACAATGCTGTTTCAGATCTATACAGTGCTCACAGATGGGTGCCGGCCCTTTAAGAGATTTCTCAGTTTATTTCTGATGAAGTAACTGTTTTTGTATGAGCTACAAAAAAGTATATTTGTGATCAAAAACTGAAGTGATAACCCCTGAGAGAAGGAACTATTGCTGCTCTCAGACTGAAACACCGCTGCGTCCTCGCAGGGCTTCGACTGGAGCTGTTCTTTGTCCAGCAGAACTGGAGGAGCATGTGAAGGCGCATCATGTTGATCTCATTTAGTTTTAAAGTAATAGTGAGGGCTGAAACTTGTTTGTTCAACCAAGAACATCCACTGTGTGGGCAAGAACCACTCAGAGCAGGCATAAGTTATGTATAACTTGAAATTCATGAAGTTATGAAAAAGTCAAGCCCTTGTGAACGAATGGCTTTTTGTAGACAATGGGCCTTGTTATGCTGCCTGCGCTTTTTAATTTCTTTTTACTCTTCGTGGTTACATTTTCTCAGCTTCTATACGTCAGCCTGCAGCTTCACAACATTTTCTGCAATTCAGTCACGAGCTTTGAAATGTTAACACACTCCAAGCTGCAGAGAGCATTTCATGATCCATAAATATTAGCCCTTGTGCTAACTGCCCCGCCACTGGACAAAACACCCGAAATGTGTTACAATCAAATCTTTGGCCATTTATTAGAAATTAGCGCTGTGTAGCTTTGTTTTGCTGAGTAGTTGTGAGTTAAAACTGTGGCGATATTTCTCGTGTATTGTGCCAGAGACGCTCTCGCTCATGATCGAAGAATCCTGTACGCTGTAGAGTCTTCATGTGAAGTGTCTGTCTTGTTTCAAATCCCCCTCTGTGAAAACCGATGTTTCCGTCAGGCCGTGACATGTTCATCTGCAGCCGTTAATGGAGACTGAGATGGGAGTTAGAAACCCATTGAACGTGTAGTGGGTGTTCGATTCCTGTAATCTCTCTCTCTCTCTCTCTCTCTCTCTCTCTCTAATGCCTCAGTGCTGATCTCTGTTCTGATACAGGACACTGCAGTACTCTGCACCAAGCTCAATCTCCTGCCCCCCCCACCCCTCACTGTAGCTCAACGTACTGGAGGACATTCCAGACACAAAGTTCCACGGACTAAAGTAACCTTCAAACATCTTTGTTTGAAAATCCTGAAGGAACTTCACCAAAAACGTATTTAACAATAGTACTTTCTTAAAACGCAGGTTTAGAAATGTGGAATTATTAAATAAAACTGCAGTAACATCAAATATGGAGCTTTTGTTGGTTCAAAGTGCAGAATGCAAGTTGTGCCTTGTGTAGATGGAACTCTTCAGCAATAGATTGACGAGAACTTTCAGATGTTTTTTGTGGAGAAACTGAAATGAATCTGATGTCCCGTGTTCAGATGGTGGGATACACAAACTCTGCCCAGAGAGGCTTCCATCTGTTGGGGAGTGGGTGTTGGGGAGCAGTTGCATTGAGGCCCGGGTACACCTTTTATTGGCTGCTAGCGCCCTCTTTCACCAACATTGACGGCTATTCAACATCTTAAATCAGGCAATCTTCTGCCGAGACGAAACTGCCTTGAGCAACCTGTGGAAGACACCCTCACCGATGGCTGGCATCATCGGTATCCAATTTATCCTAAATAAAATGGCTACATACGCTCAGGAAGCCACTGCTGATACGCAACTGGTGATGGTGGACATCTTGAGCAGGAGTGTAGCGCTGTTTGTGTCCGTCGAGCTCATAAGGAGTGAATTAATACTTCGGTTTCATTCTATTCGAATCTTTGATGGTTGATCTTTTTTGGTGCTGTTTTGAACGATAGCAGGTGCTTTACTCGTAGGGCTGTGCAGTTAATCTCAATGTGATATTACACAGCACTACTCAGGGCTCTAGAGTGCGACCAATTTGGTCGTATATGCGACCTAATTTCTCAATGGTGCGACAAAAAAAAATCAAAGGTTGCACCGGTGCGACCCGTCGTTCGAGGGGAAAAAAACGAAACTCCGTGAGTCTCCCTGTTGTTCAACAACAGACACATATCGTGGTCTAAACCAATCAGAGATAGGGAAGAGCGTATCCCGCCCCACCCCCCCTCTGATTGGCCATGGTCCAGATATTCCTGTATGTGTGTGAACGTACGTTTGAAAATGCACGTGATGCAGTCAGACAGAGAGAGGTGAGTCCATCAGGTAAACAGTGGATGTAGCCGTGGATTACGAGAGAAGATGAAAAGAACGATTGACAGATTTTTCATTAAGAAAGATAAGTTGGGCCTGATATTGAAAATCATAACCAATGCTCTGACACGGAGCCATCAACCTCCCCTGTGACTGGCTCTAATACATTTAGAATTGAAACTATAAACTTCAGAATTTTTCTATAAAACACATAACATGCCGCGATCAAGTGTCCCCTCTCCCCGCTGCCTTTCAGCGGCAGGCAGCAGCAAACAGATCATCAGACGAGGCCGAGATGATAATTAAGTTTAACGTTGCCTACAATATTGCAAAAGAAGAACTACCCTTCACTAAATTCAAGTCCGAAATAATTCTTATGAAGAAAAATGGCTTGAACGTAAACCCGACGTACAGCAATGATGTCGCGCGCACCCAATTTATAGAAGTCATCACAGATACATTGAAAACAAAAGACGTCTGTGCAAATTGTGAACAGTGCGTACGTGGAATTCCTGATCGACGGAGACACATATATCGCCACAAAGGAATGCATCATTGTGTACAGTCGTATCTTGCGGAAAGGAAGACCGATGAATATATTATTGAACACATTGAGGTCGAGCATGCTCATGCCCAAGGTAAGCCATGTCATGTTATGGAGCCTATGTCAATAATATGCCTACCATCTCGTTACTGCATTAACCATAATATTCTGATACTTAAAAATGAAAAAATAAATAAATAGGCTGCATTATAAACTCTTGATCTGGGTAGTAAATGGTATTATCGTTTTTATTTGTTTAATTAGGAATTAATGCTGCTTCAAAGAAAGCATTTGCTGCTCTTGGGGACCAAAATCAGTTTAAAGTTTAAATTTCAGCTCAGTAAAGCACTTTAAACACTTTTTCAGTAAGTTTTAGTTACCTTTCTTGTAGAATTGTGCTTCAAATAAAGAACTTTATTTTGACCAGGTTGTTAGTTAATAATTTACAAGTCAATATTGTCTATATGGACAGTGATTTAAAAAAAAATAAATGAATAAATAACAAAAAAAAGTGAACTTGTGAGAATGGGGTGTTTAATGTGATGCGGTTGAAAATTTGGGTGCACCTAACTTTTGTGCTGGTGCACCTAAGAAAAAAATTTAGGCGCACCAGTGCAAAAAGTTAGTCTAGAGCCCTGACTACTAGGTTACAATTCTTCCCGGGCATTTCCTCTTCGGCCTGAACTCTACGTTTTCTGATTAGCTCTAAATTGATTTTTTTGATCCACCATGGAAGTTGAGGAGGAAGCAGAGCGTGCTTAACTCTCTCCAAACAAATCTTACTTTCATCAGTCCATTAAAATGTCTTTTTTTATTTTCTCTACACATTTTTTTTTTTACTATGAAAGCTTCTTGCTTGGTTCTTAGTTCTCCCTGGAGCTCATCGTTAGTCGAATTAGAATTTTTAATCAAGGCTCTGGAGTGATCCGTTGTGCTCTGATTGTACACAGCACAACACTTTCTGCCTCGTCCTCAAAGAAGAGCAGCTTTCTCGGGATGATTTCTCTCTGGTTCCGGTGCGGCATGCGTGACTCGGATGGTTTTGTTTTGCTCTGCTGCACCTGTTGGTAAAGGATATGCCATTTAGTAAAACTATTGAACTAATCGTGCTGGTGATGCTGGACTGCTGTTGCTTTACCTCTGTTAAGCCACATTTCCTCCGAGGTTTCCGTTTAAGAGCAAGTCGAGTGTTTCACACGGTTCTGGAATGAAGCGCAAGTGTCTTGTCAGACTCAGACGGGATGTGACCTGGCTGACCTCCGGCGTGTGTGTGTTTGTGCACCGCTGCAGAATGCAGTCGAGCAGCAAAGGTCTGCCTGTCTAGACGTTGTGGGTGGAGTCCCAGAGGGCTACACATTGATTGGCTGAGGGCAGAGATCCTCAAACTGATTAGACGTTTGCTTCAAAGCCTCCAGTTTTCTTGCAGTCGTGTGTTTGGGAGAATGTGTCCCAGTGTTGTCTGCACAATGTAGTCCCTGGGAGACGAATGGCTTTAAGTTCGTTTCCAGCCACATGGAGAAAATCTTATCGATTTCTGTTTGCCTCGTCTTGCCTCATTGTCTCTAATAACAGATTGGAAATTGTTTTGATTGTTTTTAAACTACTTAAGTCTGCTCCGTTAAAGGGGTCCTCATTTTTCGTTTTGGCTGCTGAAGTCATCTCACATGCTGTTGCTAGGGCAACCAAAGTCTTCAGCATATTGCATAAAACAGACTTTAATACGGCTCACATTCTGCCATGTTTGCAGTGCGGGGGGTTGAACTCAATAACTGATCACTGTTCAGAGATGTTGGCTGCAACAATCGGCTGAAAATTTCACTTGTTGACCCTAATGGCAAATAAGAGCCAAAAATGTCAGTTCTGTGAAAGAGAGCGCCACGAGGGAGAGAGAGAGAGGAATGCAGGTGACTCTGGAAATGGTAAACCAAGAGCATGGGTGCAGACAGATGTGTTGGCATGGATCTCATCTCCTGATCTCGCTAGTGTCTGTTTGTTCAGAGGCCGTACAACAGGAAACTCACTTTATTTTGGCAGTTTGTCTGGAGCACCGAGTAGTTTTACGAACACTGCAGTGCAGGTTCTCTGGGGGTTGGTGCGTCATCAATTCCAACCTATTACCTTTGAACAACTCTAACATCCAAACAAACTTTTTTTGGACTGACAATCAAAATAAAAGGTGTTTCCTTCCACTAGAAAGAGTAAACTGCAATAAATCATGAAACCAATAAACAAATAAAATCTAGAACCAATATCTGCCAAAAATACAAGAAATAAAACGTAAAAGTTATGAACACTTGGGGCAGTTCCCAAACTCGCCCATGATGAGCTACATTGACCCCAGCGTGACACATTGGAAATGAAGGCGAAGTTATCAAAGATTGCTAGAAAAGATCAGTTACTGACCACTATATGTTTATCATAAACAAATAATCAATATTGCCTTTGGATCTCATAATATTCACAAAAAGACCTACAGTACTGCTTATTGGACTTGGAGAAACGATGGAAAAGTGGGTTTGAGCAAATTCACCTCAAAGATGAACTTGCTATGCTCGGAGATTCCATGCTTATGCTACTGAAACCAACTTGGAACCAAATAGATTTTTGTAATTCTTGGACGCAAATCACTAACAAAGATGTGTTTGGTGTGATGCAGGAAATATGAACGCTACCACCTGGTGTGGGGTGGATCCATCAGGACTTTCACCTCTGTCCTTTTATACTTAAAATGTCCTTGAGTAAATGTAATTAGTGACTTCTTGTTCATCCGTTTTTCCTCTAGCGTTTGAATGACTCGTTCAGTGAAGAATACATTTCACCAGAGACAGACTGCTATTGAGGTCACATGACACAGAGCCCATAGACACCGAATGTTTTACCAGGTGTAACAGGTATAAAACATATATCCTGTAAATATAGAATTACACAGAAAGTACTGTATTTGAAGTTTCATTGGTTCGTTGGAGTGGGTGCCTCCCCCTTTAAGAGAGTACCATTTTCGTTTTGGGGAAATTCGCATTTCCCGCCTCCTCTGCCCTTTTGGCAATGGCCATCGGTGCGAGAGGTAGGTGTTTCCTGAGCTCCAACATCTTTTTATTTAGTTTTTCCAATATAGCCACCTATATAATGATCTCGTATCCCTTTGTGTAAATGGAGACCCAAGAGGAGATATGAGTGAGGACAATTGCTGTTTTTTGTGTCTTCCTACTGTCAGGAATAAACGGAGGTGAAGACCATTAGTGTTCAACTGGTTCACTTTTAATCACAAAGAAATCGCGACACAGATCCAGCGGTTACACAGGCGTTTAGTCCCCGACAGTGCAGTGGTTTTCAGCATGGCTGCTGTGTTGCTATCAAAATTGTTTGGAGTGAGATAATGGATTTATTGAACGTCTCTATTGTGTTTTGTGAATTTCGGTGGCAAATAGTTGGATTTTATGTCAGGAGTCTGGACCGGGCTGGGCAGAAAGCTTCCCAGTTGCATCTCTGTTACTGTGTTGTCTTCATGTTGTATTTGCTCGTATTGATGACTCTTTATGGCTACGCTAAATGTGAAAAGACTTCAAATAATTGATCGTTTGCACATGGAGCCCTGTTGCGAATCGTATTCTGTGTATGAAGCACTGATTTGTTTGAAATCAATATTAAGCTCAAGAGATGCTGGATCAATAGAACTCCCTGGATGTAGTTAAGAGTCCTGACAGGAGCAGCTTCTGTCCGTCACTCGAAGTTAGCACTCTACATACGACATACAGCATCGTATCAAAACGACATAAAAAACTAACAGCTTTAGATGAGAGCAGGAACTTCATGACGTTTGTCATATTCTTGACGGCGCTAACATTTATGCATCTGTTTGTTGTAGAAGTCCTGTGTTTGATGAGGAAGGTGAGAAACATGTTTCATGAGGAAATGCAGTTGTTTTTTTTTCTAATCTGAGACGAGGACGCACCGATTCTGGAGCACTATGTCAGAAATGTTAAATATTTCTCCACCAAAGGAAGTATTACAGATTCCAGGAATATTTTGTCATCACATGAGCTTTCTCAGCAGCTTATATAAAAACTGTCCTCAAGGGGGCCTCCTAGAATATTGTGTTCTTCTTCTGCAAAGAACTGATTTTGTTTTGAGTAGGTGATGTTTCAGCTTTGTTTAACATAAACAACGATATGAGCTGAACTAATGTGTGTGAGAGAGGGGGAGAACGAGAGAGAGCACACGGCGTCTCAGAGGGTAAAAGTCCGGAGCAGAAAGAGGATGTTCTGACCAACTCGAGCTTCGTTCCTCAGTCCACTCCATGTCCTGGTGCTTGATGACTTGGAAAAGGATATTTGGATTTTCTCCTTGTTTCATGGAACACTGGAGAAGGGAAAATGAGTAACGCCGTTTGCCACTGTTCATCTTTGGGTTGTTAAAAGGGTGATGTCTAAAAACATCTTGACCAATTGCACAAGTATTGTTTCACATCTTTGCATTTCTTTGATATTTTCCAGTTTGATTAAACGCCTTTGTTTGTGCTTTCATTTTCTACCAACAAAATGTGAGCAGAGGAGGCAAATGTTCCAAATTCCCAAGAATGGGGCCCAGTTACCCGGTTAACATCTGGACCGACCGGTGCAGGATGTTGCAATGCTTCTCACAGAGTATGTGTTTGGGGTCATTGTCATGCTGGGAGACCCATGGATTTCAGTTTAGATGATGGATCTCGCTGCTATCTTCAGGTTACTGAGCAGCTGTGGTTCTAGGCCGGCCCCTCTGCTTTATTAGACTTGTCCTGTAGTCCATCTCAGCATTGTTCGGGTCATTGCACTGAAGTGACATTTACACTTGGTGTATTAAACCCAACAGCTGAAACCAGTTCAGATTTGATCTGATTCATTTGAGGTGGAACCCCAAAGCTAAGTTTAGAATAATCAGATCTTAGCGACCGCTGAATCTTGAGGAAAGCTTTTGAAACATCTGGCGGTGGTGGTCCCTGTGACTGCAACGCTGGTGACCTGACGAGACCTCCCTTAACTCTGTTTGTCTGAGTGTCTCGGTCTGTGTTTGATTTAGACGCCGTGTGCGCGTGTGTTTGTTGGGGATCTTAGTCCTTCTGTGATTGATGCGAGTTCTGTGCTCGAAGCAGGTTCAGATGAGGTGAAAGTTGACTTTGTTTCTGAGTCGCTCAGCTGACGATGTGTGCCTCAGTCTGGACCCATCTGAGGATCATCTGAGGACTCGTCCTTTCTGTTCCGCCGACCAAACCACGGTTGTTTCCATTTCCTTGACGAGGTAGATCAATGACAGAGGGAGCAATTTTGGTTTGAGGTTGACGTTTGTTCTAGGGTCCACCTTGCGTAATGGTCATTAGTGGCTAGAGACTCTTTTCTTTGCAGGAGCTGGATGATTTGTGGCTGCTCTTGTGAGATCATCAAATGTTATGTTGAGCACAGAGAATCTTTGTTTAATGGAGTTGTTTTGTCTGCCTCAGACCTCGTCTGGTACATCAAACAGGGTCTTCTGGGGGAAAACGCAGACAGATAAATCTCTTGAGTTGTTTAATGGTATTCCATGATCACGTAGTCTGTGCGCCAGCGGAACACATTTAGATATGCCGTTTACTTTTGGGCAAACGGTCTAAGTTTATGAGTAAATAGCCGCAAGGTGGGTGCGTTTCAATAATCCTCAGGGTTCAAATAGAGGATGGAACAACGTGAAGGAAAGTAGGGGTCGATCGGAAATTATCGGCCCTACTGATTATTGTCGCTGTTATTGAGCATTTCCACGATTATCGGCATCGGTTATTTTCAAAACTGATTTGCAGATAAAAATAATTTATTTTTTAAATGCGCTCTTTGGCTCTTTGCCTGTCAGAGCTCACCACTCTGTGCTCTAGAGCAGTCTCCGCCCACTGCGCATCAGATTTGTTGGAAGTGGCGAGTCCGACCAATCAACAACTCCAAGGCTGTAGGAAGTGAAGACACAGACAGAATGCGGTTGCTGGAGCTGCGTGCGGCAGACTCCAGCAGTAATCACTTGTCTCTCAAAGGTAAGTCAGCAGCAGAAGTTGATTGTGTTTTAGTAATTCACAATCCTTTACAGTGAAGAGAGCACGTGGGTGTGGAATAAAACCTCGCAGGAGCGGGACTGAAAAAACCAGTCCCGCGCAGACCTCTACCGTACACTTGAATTGACTCATGCTCTGGACTAGTATCTATGAACATTAAGGCGCAAACAGACGGTTTAATTCTGAATCCAGCATGCTGTGCTTGTCTCTGTCTGTATACTCGTGGTGTTTCAGCATGTAACGTTACTGTGTCACTAAATGAGGACGTAAACATTAACATCATCCCCAGAACTGCTCTCAGAATCACTTCATGAGCATTTCACCGTTTCATTTGAGTAAAACTATTGTTATATCATATACATAGGCTACAGAAATGTAAAAGTTCCTCATTGAAACTTGAACCTGACTATTACTGAGGTGCAGTATAATATATGTAGCACAATACTACTACTATTAAAATTATTAAACAATTTATTGGTGCTGCTAGATTGGGACTACTAATTCTTTATTAGCTTAAAAAACTTCAGCTAGCTATTACATTTATTTTTTGTTATTTGTTGGTACTTGCTGTTTACTTATTTAAGTTTTACAATTGTTTACAGAATGCTGCCTGCACTTTTTTATGTCATTATTAATATTGATGTTTATTTAATATTGTCATCATTAACATTTCTCAGAATTAAAGAAATGTTTGAAAGCCATCAAAGAAAGTTCTTGTCAGAGCTCGTTATTAATCATGAAAAATTTCATTTTTACACTAGACACATATCGGTTCAAAATATCATTTATCGGTGCATTTGATTTGATAACAAATCGGTATCGGCCCTGAAAAACACATGTCGGTCGACCCCGTAAGGGAAACGTCTCTTTTAACTGATTTCAGATCAGTCCTTAGATGCAGTGTTTTTGTGCATGCTGTTATAGAACCAAGAGGAAGGGCGTCATATGGACACATTTACCGTGCGGCTGGGCAACTTCCTCAACCTGGAGGTGTGGCGAGAGAGATTGCTCAAATGTGATAGTCTTACGTTCAATGTGTGAGAAACAGCAGATCTGCAGTTTCACTCTCGTGAGTATGGACGGATGCGGAAGCATCATTGCGGCTACCGTAGCCAAAGGCATTGTGGGAAATGTAGTGTTTTTTTTTTTTTTAAAGACTCAAAACTTTTAAGCTCTCGCGGGCCACATTAGATTACACGTTGGGCCACATCTGACCCACGGGCCTTGAGTTTGACACATGTGCGCTCTACGTCTTTTGGCTGTTTATTCATCTGCTGATGATCTGCCCCCCCCCATGCGCTCCCCGCCCTTTGAGAACCACTGCCCTAATACATTGAACTTTTTCTGTGACTCTTTGGGGAGCGCTATGTTTCAGGCTGTGCATCAGTACTTTTAAGAGAAATGAGAGTTTCTGACGATCCCTTGCGGATCTCGGCGGTGTAATCGTACTCGCTTCTCAGGAGGTACACACAAGGAATTTGAGGTGGCTTTTGATAATAATATCACACTTTCACAGAAACACTACGTCTCTATGTAATTTAGCCCAATACAAAATGTTTGGCTCAGCAGCACCAACCCCCCCAAAAAATGTACTTTTTTCCAACAATTATAAGTGAAAATTGAATGTCTGGTGTGTTTAGTTTTAAAATAATTTATGTTTGTTGAAGTTGAAAATGACACTAGAAACGCACGTGTGACTTGTTCAAAGACGCAGACCATTCCCACACAATCTCTGCCTCTCCGTCGCTCACCGAAACATGTTTCTCATGCTTTTGTTACACCAATATTGAGCTCACATTGACCTCGGCAGCTTCAAAATGTTTCTGTGGGAAGTATTAGAGCTAAGGACGATTGAAATCGAACCAGGTCTCCATCCGGGACTGCAGCTGGAGGAACAGGCAAACCCCACGTCATTACGTCTGCTCCAGGATTCTGCTGCTGGTTTGCTTCACTGGTTTATACCTGCGCTCTCTAAACCGGTCTTCAGGTGAAGCTTTGCCAGGGAAAGAAACAAGGCTATTCTGGTCTAGGTCGAATCCTGCGCTGCAGGCCTTGCTACTGCAGCAACTGATGGAGCTCCTGCTGGTGCACCAGGAAAGATCATTGATTGTGTGCCGGTCTCCTCCATAATGAAATCCGCTTAGAACAATGCAGCCTTCCAAACTTTGAAAGAGTTAGTTTTGAACCTTGCATTCTTATCAGATTCAAGGATCTTTTCCCGAGATCTGGGAAGCAGCCGGATAGTTTCCAAAATGGATAAAAGCCACTAATGCTCTCGGAGAGAAAGTGAGAAAGGAAAAGTGGTTCTTACGAACGCACCAACAGATAATTCAGAAATGTAAACGACGGGGTAACACGAGACGCACTGGTGCTGAACCTTCTGCAAAGAACTCATTTTGTTTTGTGTTTTCCTCTCTTTCTCTTCCTCTCTCAAGCAGCTTGTGGTCTGAAAGAAGAGGTGGAGTGCTCTGCTCCGATCAGCTCGCCGCTCTTCTGACAAGTGTTTATCCGCCTTCCTGAATCAGCCCTCGCTCAGAATCCACCAGCTCTCTGGACACGTTCACGCACTGACGCCAATGGCTGGCTGCCTCTGGCTTGGTGGGTAACTGGTTGCCCTGGTAACTCCACCCCGATTCCTGTTTGTTTTGGCCGCTAAAGACCCACCGTATTTCTGAGGTTGAGTGCCCTTGTGAAGAAGCCGAGGGCGGCTCGTGAAGCTAGAGGCATGGACGTATGAGCTGAAGATGGCAGCGAGGAGGCTGTTTGGCCCCCAGGAGCCCTCAGGCAACTGCAGCTAGTAAAGTGGGTGTCCACAAACACGGATCTGGGCTGAGCGGCCGGAGCAGCATGCAGGAAGCTGACCTACCAGCCACCAATGCTTTCACAGGTGAGGAGTTTTGTAGCCTGAAGTGTAGTGATGCCTGCTTCAGGAGGTGGTGCTTTGACTACTCCACCCCTTTTACACGCTCCTCTGCTCCACTTCTCTGGTTGGCGGTTTCTCTCACCTGCCTGGAATGGAATGTGGAGAAGGAGTGAGTATGAGACGGGTGGAGGGATGTTGGGATGGATGTGTGTCTGGATGTGTTTGTGAGGATCACGTCAGGGCCACCCAGTGACTCTTCTCTTCTGCTTACTTCTCTGTTCCCTTTACTCTGGCCTCCGGTGCTGCTGCAGTGCTCCCCTGCTACGTTTATCTACAAAGTTTATATCTGCGTAGCATTCCTCATCGGCAGGCTGGAGCGCTCGGTGGAATTCAATGAAAACCATGGCCAACATGTATTTAACGCGGCCGTATAACGCAAAGTTAACTTTTCTGACCTTCCTCGTATCTTTTAGTGTCGTTCCCTCGTCAAAAACATGCGTCAAGTTTTATTATGAATCTTTCACGTATGTTATCTTTTTTTTTTTTTTAGCTAAAAACGGCTCGATGTTCTTTGCTCCACCCACTGACCAATCAGATCAGGTGTGCTGCCTGACCCGGAGTGTTTTCTGGCGATTGTAATGTAATGGGCGTCGACGATGTCTCAAGATCCTGACGAATAATGACATCGTGTTCTGGCACTAGTTTTTGTGAAGAAAGATTTTTAAAAGTAGAAAATGGACAAAGCTAACAGCAAAGCAGAGCGACGGAAGCCTCATGTGCTTCGATTGTGTTTTATTTCATAAAAAAATGACAAAACTCGTTAGAATCATGCGCACTGTGATCAATAAATAAAAACTAGTGTCTGTACAGGGAACACGACTAATGCATCAGTGTTTTACAAACGTAGATAAGGTTTTGTGAATTATTGAAAAGAAATATTGTACCTTCAAAAAACTGTGTGTGAAATCTGAATCAATTGTAAAAAACAAAAGTTCACAGACACTATTTTTACAATGAATTGAGATTTCGCACACATTCGTAAAACATTGATGCATTTCACAAAGGCTCAGCTAATAACAGCGTCCTTCTCCCGATAACATCTCCGGAGATCCTTCTCGATGAGCAGGAGTGAAACATCGAGTTCAGTAATTGCAAATATCCGTTTTATCACTCAAGAAATGCGCGCTAGCTTGACGTGAGTAACTAACATTAGCTTGAAACAGAATCTAATTTTTTCTTGAATTAAATACATTTGCAAACTTTTCTTGTGGAAACATAAAAAAATATACAAATAAAGTCAAATGCAATACCTTTCAAGGCCACAAGGGTATGTTTAAAATTGCATGATGTGGTGGCCCATAAATTCAAAAACATGTTTTTTTTTATCCATCAGTTGTTTATTTGAATGTTTTTCTAAATGCTTAAGAACTAAACCCCGTTTCAAACTTAGACGCTTTCCATTAAACGGCTTCATAATCAATTTATTTTGAATCCAAAGGCATCAGAACCTCAGCCGGTGGCGTTTCTTGCGTCACATGTGTACACTCACTGGCCACTTTATTAGGTACACCTGTCCAACTGCTCGTTAACACTAATCAGCCAATCACGCGGCAGCATTTCGGCTTGTAGAGACCTAGAGAAGACGATCCGCTGCAGTTCAAACCGAGCTTCTGAACATGGCATGGTTCTTGATGTCAGACAGGCTGATCAGAGTATTGCAGAAACTGCTGCTCTACTGGTATTTTCAACACTCTCTAGTTGCTTTATGGGGGCTGGGTTCAGGCCCGAGAAACGCCCTGTTCTCCACAGTTTCATCGAATGATGAGGAGCATTCATTTATTGACGTTCGGTTCCGGATATCACTAGAGAAACGGTTTCACTCATGAGAGTGTGAAACAAACGTCTTGTATTGTTCCGGAACTCCCATGATTCCGTCTGCTCTAATGAATCACTCATGACCCTTTAACAGAACGCGTGACACTTTGTGAGAATAAAAGGCATGAAAATGTGTAAAAGAAAGAAAGAAAGCTCAAAGCTCGTTTTGATGGGAAACAACAATCCACGGAGTGATGTCACTGATTACCTTCATGTATTTATCAGAGTCATGATCCGATCCGATCATGTCTCTCTCTTCTGGTCTCTTTCTTGAATGCTGGGATGATCTGGGTGACAGTAAATGTAGGGGGTGTTTTTTTTTTCTTTTGAATTCTAATGCTTTGAATGTACGGCTGTGTCTAGCATCCTCTCCCTGAGGTCCTCGGGGTCCTGGGATGATCTCAGTTTGAGAGTTGGCAGGGTGTGAGGTCTTGTGTGGCATGCTCGCAGGAAAACTTATTTTAAGATTCTGCTGCTGACCTACATCGAGAGACTGAAAGGAGTAATAGTCCCGAGATTAGCACATCCTCGCCTCGTTCCGGCTCTTCCAACCGTTTCGATGATTGTGGCGTTCCGTTTTCGATGAATTCTAAGCAACCGCTTGTAATCCACAAAGTTCCCGTTTGTGTGTGTTTCTGCTGATTTTATGGAGGTGTGTTTCCAGGATCTTCTCGGTCGGACCGCAGCAAGCATGAAAGGTGAGACGTGTGCTCTCGATCAGGTTCCTTACACATCTTCCTGTGTGTGTTGATCTCCAGAGTGCAGATTCCAGTGCAAGAACGGCAGATGTCTGAACCTGGGCTCACAGGTCTGTGATCAGCTGAACCACTGCGGTGACAACAGTGATGAGGAGCACTGCCCCGTCTCCACCCAGCATCCTGCGTCTGCCGTCTTCAGCTGTGAGTTCCGTCACAATCTCTACGGTGCTGTGCCGAGGCTTTAGTTCAACTTTATTTACATCCCAAACCTCACAATCGTAGTAACCCCTCGTCCAGAGCACCTGCTGCCACTCCTCTGCACCCAGTTCTCATGTCGCCTTTGGGGCGATGGCTTTTTAGCTGCAGCTCTTGGGTGAAGACACCGGGAATCCCTCTGGATCCTAAGCCGGCTTGCTGCTGGTTTCCTTGGCAGACCACTGCATTCATGTTACCGGTTTCTTTTGAGTCTTTTTCCTTGTCTTGTTCTGACAAGAAGATGTCTTTCTCCACCGAACCTTGGTAGCAGAGTTTAGCTGTTCCTCACTCAGTTTTTAGCCTTTTACACAGCTGTTTCTGTTTCAGATCACAACTGGGCATTGTATGTTTGTTATTCAATACGCCTGCCTGATTTTTTTTGTGCAGTAGATCTTTAAAATCCCCATCCTGGCCTCCTTCTCTGAATTGTTAGACTCTAACTGTGAGGTACTCCTGACTCCCTGCTGTTCAGCTGCGTCTGGGCGCCGTCTGATGACGTCATCACTTGTGCCTCCGCTGCTGATGAGACAAGACTCTTGATGAGACACATAAACTGTACAAGTTACTCTAACACAAGTGACCACAGTGATCCCACAATGCACTGGGAGCGCTCCTGGACACATGTGAAGGAGCTTCGAGCTGTTTGTGGAGAAGCCCCCGTTCTGAAGTATATTTTTTAAAACGCTTTAACTCCCCCAGCCCCCCACATAGTAACGATAGATGAATGAAAAGTTTTCTGAGGAAACACAGCAGAGAAGACGACTCGCTCCGAAAATCTGTGCCGCGCTCAGCTGTCTTCAGTTCAGTCTGAGCCGGTGGAGGAGCAGACAAATAGCCGCCTCTCTCACGAGCGCACACCCTACTGGAGGAGAGGAAAGAGACGCGGAGAGCCAGACAGAAACCGGGGAAATGTTAAAAGCTTAATCGAGTTTGCCATCTCTCCGTCTGCAGCAGCAGGACCAGACGCATTGATCATGAATAGAGTCTAGACGCCTCTCTCTCTCTCGCTCTCTCTCTCGCTCTCTCTCTCGCTCTCTCTCTCGCTCTCTCTCT
>SRMA01026820.1:0-66170 GCA_007224835.1 Danionella cerebrum | reverse complement strand
AAATGTTAATATAATTCGGGGTGTTTTAGTGAATCTTGTTAAAAGTTATATGTGGTGGCTGTGCTGAAGCATTTCATGAGCATCAACCCGCTGAGTGAACAGCAAAATGGAAGCGACTTCACGAGACGAATGAGGAGCATATAGACGCGCATTAGTGGCTGTATTTAATTCAGGCAAGTTAAGTCTTTATTGGAACAGGACATGACGGTTTATTTTAGCATTCATGACTCCGACTTCACGAGACTAATAATGAGCATGTAGACAACAGAGAGAGAATTAAATTCAGCGCTTTTATTTACAACATGTGCTTATTCATGGCTGTATATTATTTAATCCAGGCAAAGTTACGTCTTTATTGTGACTGGATTTGACGGATTATTTTGCGTGACTCTGTGAGTTCGTCTTTATTTCTTAGAGCCAAGCTGCATAAACTACATATCCGTCATTTATGTAACACATCTAATTTGTGCATTAATAGCTGTTATGTGAAATAAAGTTTACTAAATATAGCAAAGCAAGTAAGTATACTTTACCTGTGCACGCAGTTGTTGTTCCCCTCAGACGCCATGCTGCAATGGCGATCATGCGCGTAATTCTCAAAACGCCCAAAAGATGGCGCCGTTTATCGGTGAACCCGATATTACAAAACGATAACCGATTATGGTAAAATGCTTAAATATTGGGAAAAATATCGGTAAAATGATATATCGGTCGATCTTTAGTTACAATTGATTGTGTTTATTTGCTTCGTTATAAGTAAAATAAGGAGATATTGGAGGAAACATGTAGGTTTTAGGCGGAGTTCATTTTTTGGCCAATTCAACATCATTTACTCTTACCCGGGGTTCTTGACTGTCAAACTAACTCATCCACACCACTCCCCAAGAACCTATCTTCATTTTGATACCAAGATTTGCAGTTTAGACCTTGTAAAAGCTGAGAAATGCCTTATAAAGTGAAGGTATTGTATTTTCTAAAAATAGGCCTCAGGGCTTAAGAGGATAAAGACCTCGTGTGGAGTGTTGTTCTGCTGTAAATGGCATGTCTGTCGGTAACAGGCGCTGATGTCTGCTGCAGTGTCGGCGTGTAACCGGGAGCGCCTGCTCTTAAAATAGTGTGTATGTGGAGAAGAGACATGATTAGTCATTGTGCCTCTGCAGATGATTAATCTCCCAGCCTCCCCCAGCAGAGTCTAGACGGACGTCTCAGAGGCCAGACACTCAGCGTCTGTCTATCTGGCTAAATAGCCTCTCGTCAGCCTCAAACGGCTAATGTAAACTTGGCCCCGGCAGTAATCAGGCTGATCTCATTGGCTAGCTGACGTGCAGATTCCCCACTTTTCATCAGCTGTGCATTAGCATACGAATGTCTGCACTGGGGGCTGTTTCACCATGTCCACGAGGAGAATGCTGATCCCAGTCTCCTCGGGGAACTGTTTTTTTTAATGTCATTCTAGAGGGGAGAGTCTGATGGGCTAGGGGGCGCTGTAGGTATGAGCTGATGAGTTGAGTTCAAGGGGAAGTAGAAGCCGGTTCCTGGATGTACTTAGATTTACACAACGAGGCAGTGATGGACACGCCCAGAGGATGTGAAATCAGATTCTGAACTAAGCTAAAACACAGATCACACGCGCATTCTCAGAGGAAACGAACGGTTCAAATCTCCTTGCTACATGTTATGATTCCATAAATACAAAGAACAGTTCTCTGAATGCCTTCAGTTAGGATTCACTAGATAATCTAAAGGTAATCGTGATTATTTTGGTCATTATTGAAATAAAGAAATTATTTTAACACTCAGTAGCCATGTTTTCATCTAAAGATGTGAATGTAAAAACTGAAACATCGCAAAAAATATTTGTGAATAAAGCAAGTTTCCATTCGGAAAGTCCAAGAGATCATCACTGAGCTGCGTCAGGAGAAGCTTTGTCTCGTAGCGAATAACTCACTCGCGTCTTAGATCACGTGGACGCAATATACGCAGTCATGTGATCATGCCTTTGGAGACTGCTCTTTCGGAACACAGCCGTTCGAGACTGGGGTGCTGATAGTCCCTGAAGATTTAGAGATTTGTTGTGTTGCCTGGCAACGGTGCCGCGACAACCGCGGCACAAATCTTGCACGTTTTGTTTTGAATCCACATCCGCTTCTTAAAATCCAAACAACGGATTGTTTCTTCCGATCTTGCTGACCAAATACATCTGCGCCTGCTCTTTTCCTTCCATTTCTAAAATTGAAATTGAACTAATTGATTTCAGTTGCTAGCGCTACTGTAACGCCTTGATCTTCCTTCCAGCTGTTAAGAGAGAGGCTCTGTGTTCACAGCTGGAAGGAAGGATTTCCAGCGACACGCCGGAGGGAGCTCAGTGGCACAGGATTAGTTCAAAGATCTGGTTCTCAGCGCTCCAACAGAGCTTCGTGTCAAATGCACGATCCACATCGATGGTGCAAGCACGGCATCATCATGTGAGCGAATGCACAGAAGAACGGATATGTGGAGCGCCAGGGTCTGTCCGCGTCCATGCTGCTCTTCAGTTTATTGATGAAAACTTTAAAAAGCGGTTCGCCGTCACACTCGGCGTCAGCGCTTGATTCACCGTTTGTGATGCGTTTGCCACGAGGAAACATCCCTGTTATTCTAAAGGATGAGGAGGAGAAAGCCTGAGCGCAGCGCCGGTGATTTAACCATCTCTGGGAGACTGCGACGTGAACAACGGAACTCGTTCTCGGCCGGCGCGAGGAGGAGACACGCATGCTTTTATTCAGAAAGAGGAGTTTGACATCGGTGGGGTGGTGACGGTGCCCTTCTTGTCCTTGATTTACAAGCAAAGCTCACGCTGTGTTTTCGTTAAAATGGTGCTTTACAGTTTTGGTAATTATAATATTATCAATGGTTTCTAAAGAAAGATGCCGTGTAGAAGGCCTGATCCGTCTAATATTCACTCCGCTTCAGTCTACAAACTCTGGTGTTTTTCATTCTCACACATCATTGAGAATAGAACTTTATCCACTCTTTCTTCAGATCAGGGTTTGGTTGTAGGCAGTAGATTTCCAGCGCTAAGTCTGTGGAAAGGAGATCATTGCCGGTGTTTTTCTAGTTGCGGGAAATGTTTGAATTATCGGGATGTTAAAGCTGTTGCTTGGTCAAACCCTCCTCAGAGTAGATGTTTACCCTCTCGTCCTCTTCTCCTCCTCAGGTGTTGTACTCTGCTCCTCCGCGAGAGCGTTTCACTGCTCCCTCATTTATGCAGCACACCCGCTTCAGACGTTTCCAGCCGACCTACCCGTACCTGCAACACGAGATTGACCTGCCGCCCACGATCTCGCTGTCTGATGGGGAAGAGCCTCCTCCGTACCAGGGCCCGTGCACGCTGCAGCTGAGGGACCCGGAACAGCAGCTGGAGCTCAACCGGGAGTCGGTGCGAGCGCCACCGAACCGCACCATCTTCGACAGCGACCTGATCGACATGCATAGCTCTGCTGGCGGCGGCGGGCCCAAGCCTCCGAGCAGCAACTCTGGCATCAGCGCAACAAACGGACGCATGGAGGGGCCTCCACCTGCCTACAGTCAAGTGATTGATCAACACTCGAACATCGTGCTTTACCTCCAGCAGCACAGCAATAACCCGCCCCTCACTCTCCAGACTCTGGCCAACGGCGGCCCAGAGAGAACACTGGTGCTGAGCAAGGACCCGCAAAGGGAGGAGCTAGTGTGAGGGGCGCGGTCAATCATGCTCAAAGGAACGGGTCGTCCTCGCCGACCCGGCCGTGCACAAGGCGCTTAACTCATCGAGAACCGTGAGATCATGCCTTTTATTTTTTATAACGATATGGAGCTGAGCTTACTAAGAAAAGTTTTGTTTTTGTCAGACCAGCTGCGCTAAAACTGGAGTTTATGCACTGCTTGGAGCTTTTTACATCTTTGCCCTCGAGTACTTTTGTATAGAGAACGTAATCGACCGCTTTCCTCTTTTATAGCCCCACACGCTGTGTGGACGCAGAGTCCTATTTTTAATCCTTATTTAAAGAGCGACCGAGATCTGTGCAGCATGAGCAGAGAAATCCAAATCTTAGTGCCAAGGTTTATATGGAGGGCGTCGACTGTCTTAAAGACTCGTTCCACATTGAAATCAAAGCCCTTCTCGGAACTTTTGCACTACTGTAGAGGTGAATCAGAGACGAGTCGTTTACGTTTGTACCGTTCTTGTTAATCCGCTTCAGTGAGAGTCGTCTCTTTCCAGCACAAGAACAATCGCTGATCCAGCCTAAAACCCCCGATCTAGAAGAGGCACAGAGTCCACGCTTGCGACCGCCGTCACGGCTTCCACTGGTTTCGATGCGAGTTCTTTTCTGCAACCCTCCTCCCACCTGCACCTTTTAGTGCTTTGTGTATTTATTGTAACATGTACAAATAGATGAAATAAAATGACGCTTTTGTTTCTTTTAAAGGAACATCATAAAATGCATGAAAGTATACGTTAATATGAGTCGAGATGTGACTCTTGCATTCGGTTAGTTTTTTAAAAGTCATGTTAGAATTCGGTGCTGTGACGGAACAGACTAAACGTTAGCTATTTACACAATTATGCAATAGACAGACGTAAAAACAACCGCCGTTGTTGGTCTAGATGTTGCTTGATCTAAATATGCCTGATATGATTTCTGACCACTTTGTTTATTACAATAAAAACGGATGACTATTAGCCCTTTTGCCTTTCAACTGTATGCTTTCTTGTTTACTGCAGTGAAACACACACACACACACGCATGCACACACACACACACACACACACGCACGCACACATTCTTTGATGTTGCATACAGTGGTGGAGCAAAAAAGAATTTGGTTTCTATTTTGTCCCGTGTAATAGTCGCGTTTGGCGAAGGATGGATTGTAAAGAATCCAGAAAGCTACACTGTAGAGCTCAGATGTTTAGTGCGGCTCTAGGTCCACACACGGTCGGACTGGGATTTTGGTCCACACTTCTCCAGATAAGTCCTGGCTAAAGTACCTTGAAAAGCTGTGTTTGGAGTAATTGTTATGGGGGAAGACGCTACCACACCCCACCTTCAGTGCTCTTACTGAGGCAAGGAGGTTGCCTAAAATCCATCCTCCCATCGTTATGGTGCAGTGACCCTTGCAGGATCCAGGACTTACAGTGGTCCCAAAGTATGTTTCCACCCCGTGTAGAGAACTTCTCTTGTAGCCTCACCTGACCTCCTCAGTGAACTGCAGACCTGGCCGTGTGCTGGCTGCATCCACCTTTCTCAGGAACACCAGGCCTGTTGCTTCTTTCTAGCTTTTTGCTCATTTTGCTGCAGTCAATCTCAACCTTGTTCCGGTCTACAATTTTGTCCCTGGTGTCCTGGGGTAGCTCTTTGGTGTTGCTCACAGTGGAAGGGTCAGAGCGTGTGTGGGCAGGTTTCTTTTGTACCGTTAACAAGATAAAACATGCAGATAATCCAGGTGTGGGTTGGAGTGGTCCGTGTATCAAATACTATATTTTCACCATGTATTTTGCCGGACAAAAATTTTGTGGCATTTTTTTTTCTTGAAGTTTATTGCGCAACCCTTTTTAAATTTAATATTTCATGGATTTCTGCACTTTTCTGCTCAAATTTGAACAAACTGGATGTAAATTCAGTGGGTTGTTATTAATTTTTCTTCATTTAATGTTTTCCTGGCTGTTCCAGAACGCTGCTAAATATTTGAATCAAATAACGAGGAGAGGACCCGGTTCTAGTCCCCAATGAGAGGACCCCCTCCTCTCGAGGTGCATTAGCGTACCCAGACGTCGGCACACAAGTCCTGATCAAACGAGAGCTTCAGAGTTGCAGTGGTCAGGAACGGCTGTCCGCGTTCACCCTGAGGAGACCCCTGAACCCCGGTAGAGTCTGCGGACCCCCTGCATCTCTTCCAGGAGGAGAATGAAGACTGAGGCGGGCTCTTAGTCGTCAGTTGAACATGAGCAGGGTTCTCTGTTGTGTGTACATTTCATTTTGAGTTGATGTGGATCAAAAAGGATTTTGTAATAAATAAAACATGTCCGTCGATGGTTTTTCTACACGATTGATTGTTTTTGTAGATTGTAACGAGTTTGGTACCGAGTTGATTATTACAGGTCAGTAAATGATGTGGTAGAAGGACTGTTGGCGTGTTCGGTGAGCGATGCCGTACCAGATCGTGTTCCTGAATATAATCCTGCTGTTTTTTGATGCAGAATCGGTTGAAGTAAAGGTGCCCTTGCCTCTACTTGAAACTGCGCTGAAACTGAGTCTTGCTCAGTGACCATTAGAAAACAACCCTTTATCGTCTGGGTCTGCAGGGGGATGGCCAGACTTCTCCAACTTTAACGCTTCCATCAGTTTTTCCTGGAGGATCTCGGAAACTAACGTTTCAGTTTTGTTTTTTGCATTTCCTCAGCTCGGCAGGCTTTTCCAGTTGTGCGCCCTTTAGCGATCTGTTTTTCATACCAATTTGGAGGAGGTTCTAAGCGCAGGTTAGGTAAGGCCAAGGGGATACTTCTGTCTGATGATGATGGAGAAGAAAAGCATGCTGATCTTGTTGATTGCTCTTGTTGAAAGAACAATCACTGCTTTCCGTTTCCTGATGCATCTAAAGTAGGGCTGGGCTCGTAAGCACCATTCAGAAGCTATTATCATTTTTCCTGCAAATCCAGTTATTTGGATTACTTTCCCTTTAAAAACCCTGCTCCATCAATGTTATTTGAGGCAATGTGTGCTTTAATTTTATTTATTGATGTAGATGTAGTTTACTTTTGATACGTCAAGTAATGTAAGGGTTATTGCTAACCTCTCTGTGATCTACGGTGAGTACAAATGATAATCAAGAATGAATTCATCGAGATTTTGATCACCCGGCCCCAAAGTAGACCTACTCTAGACTACAGGTCGTTGGAAACACAAAGGCGAATCAAACAGACTCCTGTGGTTACTAAAGGCCGCTGGGAAAGTACAGGTAGTCTCTCTAGTGTGTCCCAGAATATCCATACCTGGAACGTCTCCAGAAGTCATCAAGAGATATCCGTGACAGGGACTGGCTCCTCTGAATGCGAAGGATTCTGACAGTGACGAGTTCCCCACTGTGTTTCTCCTACAGGGAAAGCTTGCCTCAGCCACTCGTTAACTAAAGGAATCCACAAACTTGAGGTTTGCGCACATACAATCACACGCTGTAACAGTTCACTACGGACCGAATTCGAGCTCTTGTGGAAAACCAAGTTTCAATCCGCTACTTCATCTTTTTCATGGGATGAAGTTGCAGTGCACCAGTCTTTTGTTTGTGTGTAAATGTCAACAGTTGGGACTTAAATGTATTGCTTGGTGGCACTCTGTACCCACTGACCTGAAAAGGAACAGGAAGAACGATGATGAGCAGATGCAACGAGGAGAGATGGACAGCACTCCTTGAAGATTTGGTGGCAGACCACCTCCCAGTTAATACTTCAGCATCAAGCGGGTAGTGGTAACGTTGTGTAGCGTGGATTCAGATCGTAAGCTCTGTGATTGGTTGTAGTTTTGTAGCCGAGAGTTTCTGGAGTGAGTACAACCACCACCAACTCACTGAGGGATCGACTGAGTAGGAACTTAGCGTCTGTACAACTTCTCAGCTGATAAGCAGATCATTTCCAAGGCTGAAAATCTGAACACAAGTGTAGTTATTCCCAGGATCTCTTCCCCAAACTTTTTCTAAAACCTGCGGCCTTCAAATTGCACCCTATATCCACTAATAGAATGAACTGCACTTGGAAATTTATCTTTGGCCATAATTTCAGAGTCATTTCACCATCCTCCATCGAAAGCGTCTCTTCCTTTGAAGTTTACTTGGAGTAGGCTGTCTGGGTGATGCTCTCCCACTTCTTTCACATTCTTAGAATGCAGACGTGTGGCTGAGCTCGCCTAAGCCTTTAGAGAGGATCCGAAAAAGAACAAATCAATATGACGTTTTAAAGTTGTAAAACTAAAACCTAGAAGAGAACTTAAAATCATAACATCCACTCACTTAAAGGGTCATGAGCACTGCCTAGGTCTGGGTGTGGCTTTTTAAAACATCCACGTCATTACCTTTTCTGGAATCATGAACTTGAGGACCAAACTGAACTTAATTCTTTTAGAATCATTGAGCTGCATCTGTAATCTTCACAAAACTTGTATTTCTAATATGCAGTACAACACATGGTACATCTGCAGGGTTTTCCCAAATTCTGAAGAGAGCAAACAAATAAAAGTTGATACCACTCCCATAATTGTGCTCCTATTGGCTTTAATGTGATGTGTTTGAATCAGAGGAGTTCTGTTTGCTTGAACTGTGTGCAGATCTTAGGAGCACAGCCTTTAGAAGATGACGGTATGCTGAGCAGAGCACAACATTTGTAAAACAGACCTGGTTTACTCAGATCCTTCTCCAGCAGAAAACAGTTTTGGTTTGTGTTGGTGCTGAATCGAAGCGACGGGGGACCTGAAGCCACTTGCACTTGGAAGCATCCTTCACCGTGGCTGTGACTTCCAATGGTGCCCTCTTCTGTTGATATTTTTGATTTGCAAGCAGTTGAAAACACAGTCTGATTGCTCCTAGACTCCCCAATGGGTAAGTTTATGAAAAAGGCAGTATTTCGAACATTGACTGCATCGCTACGACGAGAGGGGGTTAATGAAAACACTGTGAAATGTTCAAACTTTATTAAGCAGCATCTTCCAATAGAAAGAAAGAAAGGTCTTGATAATTTCATTTATTTTGCTTTTTTTTCTTTGGCCTGAAAATAGCATTTTAAGAATAAATCTGATCAGACCAGAAACAGATCTGTCATGGTTTAGTACAGTATTCTGTCCAGTTAGTTAACTGATGCAAAAGTAGCACCCACTGGATTTTTAAACGACAAATATTAAACCTTTCAATCTTAACTTGTCTAATGATGCATAATGTACTAACAAAATATGAACATGTACATAGTACGAACTATATTTTCATTCTGCCCTCATGGATGATAATTTCAGTTGTAACACGGCACCAATAGGCCTTCAACAGATCCAACACAACCAATTGTTTGAATAAGGAGAACTTTTAGAACCAAGGCGTTTTTACAAGCTCTTTACACTGTGTACGTTGTACATGGCGTTATTGGTATGTGAGAAAATCTCATCTGAATTAATTACAAACCATCAATAAACCAGTTGCATTCATGAACAAGTCATAAAAAAAGTAAAGTTTAAAGATGTACATTCTTTCACCACTTTGGAATAATGTGATTCAGTCAACACACCAAAGTTAAGCTAAAAGCTATCACCAGACCCAGAGAACAGCAACGGCTTTTCTTTTTCAAACACCATTTCAATGGTTTTCATAAAGGTCTTTCTCTGTTTCTTTGCGACAAGACATGTCTTAATTTAGCGTGTTTGTAAAGTTTGACAAGCAATTCTTCGCGTCAAATTGTAAAAATGCGTGCAGTTGATCCCGCGCTCCCTCTGTGGGCCACACGGTGGCAACAGCGGGCAGCCGTTTTTTAAGCAGCCAGAAAAAGAGGCGAGAAGAAGAGATCGTAACGTAACGTAAACCACTTACCAAAATAAACTTTTAAGTACCGCCTTCAATCCAAAATGGTCTTTTATAAAAATAGTAAAAGGTTTTAGGAGTTCGCTGTATCACAATTAATATTCTGTGCTGCAGTAATACTAACCTACAACGTAAAATAAACGTTATGCAGAGACTTATTTGGAGCCAATGGCTCTATTTCACATGTGTCAAACTCAAGGCCCCATGTAATCTAATGTGGCCCGCGAGAGCTTAAAAGTTTTGAGTGTCAAAAAAAAAACGAAAACAGAAAAAAACTTCATTCCCCACAATGCCTTTGGACTTAGCCAAAACTTTAGCGATTTGTTAGCGGAGAAGTCATTGTAAATATAATCTTCATACTGTATACAATAGCATAACCATCGTCTTTGTAGTAGTAATAGGTTTATTGTTAGATTGTAGGGTTTTTTTTTTTACCGTGTTCGGTCCGTGATTCTTTTTCGCATTCGCGCAAGTGCGTCTTTTTAAATTATTTCCTCGCATTCTACCGCCGTTTTTGGCACACTAAAGTGTTAGATTTCAGTCCCAAAACAATTGTAAACCATGTTTATGCCATCATCGAGAGCCCCTGTGAGTTGTGAAACACAAACAGCAACAGCAGGGGGCGTGTCACGGTCTCAATCCCAGTGATAATGTAATAAACGTTTTTATACACAGGATTTATTCCCAACAATAATGTTTTTCAATATACCTATGGTGTAATTTTTGACTATTTTTATAATATTATATTAATTATAATATTACTTTAAAACGGCTCTTACCTTTTTTGTTATTACGCACTGTTCTGAGCATTTCTAACATAAAAATAACAAATATTTGCAAATTTAGAAAGTTTTATTTCCTCTGAAAAGAAAAATGCTTAAAAATGATACAAACACTATTTTCAGGGGGTTCTAACTAAAATGGTTAATGTGACCAATGTCCTGTTTTTACTAAACTGGAATCCGTTTCAAAAGATTACAGGTATTTGTGAGCTGGCAGGAGTTGGATGGGAGTGGGAGTAATTTTGAGTGGGAGTGGGATGGGACCAGGAGTCAGTTCTACAGGAGTGGAAGAGGACAGGATTTATTTTTTTTACTCTGGTCCAGGATTGGGATGGGTTGGGGTATTTTTCTCTGGGAGTGGAATGGGACAGGAGAGAAAATCCACTCCTGTGTCATGCTCTAATCCACATCTCTCACTGGGAAGTTTTGATCCTTCATTAATAGAGTTATGTGGGTTTTCAGAAGCTGACAAAAATCAAAAGGATTTATATTAGAACAACAAGCATACAATTGTTTCTATGTAACTGAATTGTCACTTGAATAAGTTATAAATAATGAGTTATTTTACATTAAGGAGTAGTTACATTTATTTTACATTACATTCGATTACGTTGTTTTACATTTATCAGTTACATCTGGCCCTTTGAGGACAGCCATTATGGTAATATGGCCCTCAGAGAAAATGTTTGACACCCCTGCTCTATTTCTAGCCACAATACCAGTATTTTATTCCTTGTCAAGTGTTCTGCAGGGAGCTGCACTGCACCTGCGCAGTAGAAACAGCCTTCTGAGCTTCTATCATGCGTCCCCTCGAAGATTAACTTTTGAGCTTTTTTTTTTAGAATTTCTAAACATATTTTTGGTCCAAGAACCAGACTCTGTCTCCACAGAATGAAAGCCGAGTTATTGTCCACTGAAGTTGAAAAGTTGCCGTCCACGGAGAGCTCCTGTTTTCCAGGGTCAGTAATGAATCAAATCAGAGGAAATCTAGTTTTGACTTTCTTCTTTTTTCTCGTGTATTGGAGCAAACGGATGATTTTAAAGTACAAATGTGCGGCGACCCAAACAACACACAGAGACGCTTTTAAAGCTTTCTTGTCTTTCTTGCACAAGCACATGTTGCAGCGATGCAATGCCTTGTTTCTGCTCTTGAGGATCAGCACAATGTCAGAAAGGCTAATGTAAGAAATGTCAGGTCTGCTCTTGTAATGTTTTATTGCTCCTGAAAATGCCATCCAAACTTCTTGCTATAATCACCCTTAAGAACTTTTGTAGTTAAAGCTTCTTCTTTCCATGTGTTCATTCGACACAAGTGCATTGTGTGCTGAACATATGAACCAACTAGATCACAAACCTTGTGAAAGTAATGCAAATAAAAGTGTCTGCTCAGAAACACTCAGTGCTAATCAAGACAATAAGAAAGACCAACATTTGATTGTCTACATTCGAGAAAAAAACATAACAAAAGCGTCATGTTTTATACAGTTCTACACACACACACTGTGAATTATGAATTCAAGCTGCTCATATTTATTGTTTGCTCACAAAGGTATAACCTGTCAAAAATAGGTTAGGTATTTATTCTAACAGTGATACACCATGATAAATCTGAGATATGGATTTAGATAACGGTTCTGCACTTTGTACCAAATAAAATTAGGCTTAAAATAATGAGCTGCAAGAGCACAGAGCACGTTCGAGGAAGGAATTATGACCTTTGAACCCCAGAGCATAATTCCTGTTAAACATGAGGGTGGAAACATGCATTTTGTGTGAGCCCAGTGGTCCTGACATTGAGTGTTTGTCGTTGGTTTCAGATGTGAAACACATTGCTAAAGCAACAAACTCAAAAAGAAACAAGAATAAAAGAAAGGCTCAGGCAGAGAAACATTAATCCCTGAGAAAATCTCTAGAGGGAGCTCAAGGGTGGAAAAGTCCATCACACTCCAGTCCATTTCCATGCGTTTCCTTTATAACTCTATAATGTCTGAACAGCTTCCAAACCCTTTCTACAGCTTCCACTTACATCTGGATTCTGGAAGAAGGTGTGTTGGTGCGTTCTTCTCTCCAGTTCAGTCAGGTTTGAAGAGCATGGAGAGCTCGCTTTGTAAATCACACCACAGATGATGAATAAATACTCAGGTCTGGGGACAGAGATGTTCTTTCCAGAACGTTCTCTTCGTTCCTCAGCAGTAGATCTGGACCAGTGTTTAGGGTCGTTGTCCTGCTGAAAGATCCAGCCCCAGCACGACTTCAACTGTGTCTCTGATTCCTGGACATTGTTCTCCAGAATCTGAGTGGAATCCAAGCGATCCTCAACTTTAACAAGATTCCAGTCCCTGCACTGGCCACAGCCCCACAGCATGATGGAACCACCACCAGATTTTACTGTAGTGTTTCTCTTTAGTACTGTGATTCTGGTCTTCCAATTCCTCACAGTTGAAACCCGGGAGCTTAAATCTCTGAGAGCTCCATTGTTCAAATCATTGTTTTCAGCTCTTCTCGGAGTATTTTTGAGGCTCCCCAAGATCCAAAGAGGAGAAACACTCACAGTGAACCTCCTTTCTACTGAATGGATTCACCGGTGTGTGGAGGTCACCAAACCAACGTCGATTTCTAATAATTAGTGCTAAAGGTATTGATCTCAATAAAGGGTGCCTAGATTTACACACGTGTGAATTTGTGTTTAAATAATTCCTGCACACTTGTCATAAATCATCTAACATTAATGTCACGTCTCAAACCTCACAGTGTTCCTCTCCAGTGATTTAAACGAAACTTTTTCTCATTCGCCTCTTTGGGCCGAGGAGCAAACACAAGCCCCCTGCTTTTATCGTCCCCGACAGAACGGTGACCGAGAATGATTTTGTTTTTCATTTGTCACGTTCTCCCCTAATCCTTATCCACTGTTCCACGCACCTTTTATTTCATTGTCCTTTGTTTTGTGCAGGCATTTTGAGGGAAAAAAAGAGCCCTAATGACAGGTCTTGTATTTTCAAGGGTTATCCCTTCTTTTCACCACTAGATGGCACAAACATTAGGTCTAAAATAGATCGCTTTTATTTTAAATTTAAATAATAATTACTCTGTGCATCACAGCTCTTGTATTGTTTGTTTAAAACACAAAAGATCAAAACTAATAACCTTTTAGAAACGTACACACCACATTTGAAATCAGAATTAAACAATAATTGGATCGTGTCATTTAGGGGTGTAACGGTTCACGGTATGTATTGAACCGTTTCGGTACGGCCTGTTCGGGTTCGGGACACTTGCGTACCGTTTCGGTATTCGGTATTTGTATTAAATAATATAAATGTATTATTAGCGCGATATTAAGCGCAGCGGAACCATGTTCCTAGGCGAGTTTCCGCACGGACGCTATTGAGTGACGTGCAGCTCTACTGTGCGACACTCAATAGCGTCCGTGCGGAAACTCGCCTTTGGCTTCTCTGTTAACTTTCTCTGTTCTTTGTCATTTCACTGTTTACTGACTGTATATGGTAGAAATGACAATAAAAAGCCTACTACTACTACTACTACTACTAAAATACATAACGGGGATAGACGAGTGGATAAATTTAAAGTTGTATGCCGACATTGTTCCACGGAGATAGTTTCCGCACGGACGCTATTGAGTCACGAGCACGAGCGCGAGAAGGAAAATTACATGGCAAAAGCGAAAGAGAAGCCAGAGCTTGAAGACCCTCTCACCTCACTGAGGTCTCGTGTTTGAGAACACTTTGGCTTCTCTGTTAAAATACATAACGGGGATAGACGAGTGGATAAATGTAAAGTTGTATGCCAACATTGTTCCACGGAGATCGGGCAGGCAACACATCTAACATTTTCTACTGCTGGAGATATTATAACCAGATATATGCTCTCTTCAGAAAATGTGGATAGGTAATCTATCCTAACTAGTTGCAGTATTTCATTTTTTATTTTAAAAAAATGTGTTTTTCTTTATAAAGAGTGCAATTTATTTAAAATATCACCCAAATGTGTCACTTTTATTTATTTTATGCAAGAATTCTACTGTGTATTGGCAGCTTTTCAAAATAAAGAATATATAAGTTCTTATTATTTGAATAATATATGTACCGAACCGAATGAACCGAACCGAACTCTCCAAGACACTGTACCGAACCGAATACGATTTTAGCGCGTACCGTTACACCCCTAGTGTCATTAATTAATTCAGAACAGACGCTGTAATGGCCACAGGCACCGGTGCGTGGAAGGACATCTTAGGGTTCAGATATTTCTCCATCCTGTTGCTGGAATCACTGATACAGCGCCAACTTCAGTTTGTTTTGTTCCACTGCAATATATTCCGACGTCAAACTCCCTGCTCGATGGTTCCCGGTTCCGTTTACGAAGAGCTAATTTATTTCAGCGTGTTTCATTTTGTGAGATTTACATTGCAGTGCAGTGAAACGTTCACAATAATAGCAATTAGAAGGAAAAAATGATTTAGAACGGATTGAATTAATTTAGAGTTGAGCTCGCGCCATCGTTTGAGAAACGCTGCATCAGTTTTTGTGATTCTCTCTCCATTTCAAACACAATATTACGTGTAAGGGCAAACAATCAAAAGAATCCATTCACTGCGGCATTGGCTTGATTCCACATTGTATAAATCATATTATTGCTAATTGTTTGAAGGTAGAGATGCTAGTGTGACGTGAGGATTCCTCTCACGATGATACTGAGCGTCATTTATTCAGGCTCAAGAACCTCGCGAGCCTCCTCCATGTTCTACATTAGTTTCACGACAGTCTTCCACTCATCACGGGACAGACGTTATTAAACCAGACGCTGCCTAGTCAGCTTTTTTGCGGAAGGCCATTTTGTCTTTCGTCTCCTGCAGCAACTTGTCTTTTTTCTCCGAAAGGCGCTCTTTTGTCTCCTCCATGCGTTCGGAGAGAAGTTCTTTGGTTTCCTCCATCTTCTCTGAAAACATTTCCTTGGTCTCCTCCATTTTCTCAGTCAGCCGTTCCCTGGTCTCCTCCATCTTGTCCTGCAGGTATTCTTTGACAGGTGGAGGAGTGGAGAGGTAGCCGTGTTTGCGTAAGTACTGGATTGAGAGCGATGTGCCACCCAGTGTCACCATGTATCGGGCAGGTGTCGCCAGCTGTGGTGGGACCGAAATAAATACAAAAAAAGTGTTAAATTGTTTACTTTTGACATATAATGCATTCTCTAGAGATCAGCTTTTTTTTTTTGAAGGGGGGGGGGGGGTATATTCATGTGATGCTATATTTCATTATTCTCTTCAGTATTGGTCTCACATGTACGTCACTGGACAAAGACCGAATGCGACATTCTATAGAAGACCGAGGCACTGTAAAGAAAGCGTACACTTGTCCCCGGGCCACTGCTGTCTGCGCTGGGTTCTCCTTGTGAAGCAGTGGGGCTTTTTTAATTGTTTGTGAAATTAACCAGTGCTAAACGCTTCATAATCAATGCGCTTTCATCCTTAGCTTCACAGCCACCACTAAACAGAACACCTGCAATTTTTAAATACTGTGATTTATAATGCGATTATTTTCCCCAAGATTTTCCTGTATTTTTTGGCCTATTTGTTACAAGGAAATCCTCCGATGCAAGAATAGATCTAGAGTTTTATTAATCAACAATAGTGAAATAACTCGTTTTGAAATAACTCAATTGTGTCGTTGTCACAGAAACCAGAGAGATTAAGATTTACATTTACTTATTGATCATTTGACATCATGACGTGTTTGAGCGTCTGGAGCCGGATCAGACAAATCATACAATTCATTTTAAAGTTATTGTTGTTTTTTTGTCCAGTTTCCACAAAACGTTTGGGAAAAACCAAATGCTCTCAGTGTTACCATTATTTCACAATGTGTAATGTGTTCAGTCGATTCAGTTCAGACTCTCCACGTCTCTGAGCTCCAATAAATAAAAAAAAGAGTTACAGGAAGAAATCTGTAAACATAACACACGGACAGAAAATTTGCCTCTGGGTTCAGAGACATGAATCCGCTTTAGCTTCGTTCTAAAACGAGTTCCACAAAAACGAACTACAACGGTTTATCCGACTGCATTTCTATCAGCATCATGAGCAGTGTCAGGCAGTAACGCACAGTAACTTAATTATTATTTCTTACTGGAAATGGTTCTTACTGTCGCGTTACTTTTTTAAGAGAAAGTGCCAATTCATACTTAGACGTTATGAAACAGCTTTGTGTGCGTCAGTCTGGGCTAGGTGCTGGGCTTTCAGTCGCACATGGGGGAGGGGGTCCCATGACACTTAGAGACCAGAATACTAGGGATGCCACAATAGTTAGTTTTATACCGAACTGAATGGTACGCCATCCTTAGTTCTATCAGCGCGTGTGAACCGCGTTTTTTCCGTTCCTCATATGAATAACTCCGGGTGAACTATTTCTTTACAAATGTCCGCAAGCTAATATCCAATCAATGAACTGCTCCTTGTGAATATATCCAATCAGTGAGTGCTAACATTGGAGGGGGCGGGGCTTCTCGTATTTCACTCCAAGTCAGCTCTGTGAGGTGGCTTTTAAACACCGGGACTTTTCGGCTTTTGCTGTCGATTACAACAAAGATGAAAGAACAATGTCACCGCGTTCAATCACTGTTCCATCACACGTAATTATGCTCATCCGTGCCGCGCAACTGTGACTCGAGAGACTATCGATAAGCACAACTTTAAACCGGTGAACTAATTTAAAAAGTTTTTTTTACAAGCTACAATTCAGTTTAAAGATAATTTTATATCAATTGCAACGTTCTGTTCGAAGCCGAGCTTATTTATGTCTGCATACGTCAAAGACAACCCTGTTCAACTTCACTTCACAAGTGGTTTTAGTGTCGTTCTTCACGGTCACATGGTCCTTGTGGTGTAAAATACACCCATCAACATTTCAGTGAAATCAAAGATTCTGCTTCTGTACCTTATACATGGCATATGCCGTGAGCGCATAGCCGCCCTGAGAATCCCGCAGAGTTCCCACCATCCAATTCGGCAAACCTATGAACTCCAAAAACGGGACCAGATTGACCCCCCTGCAGAGAAACCACACATAACCTAAACCAGTGAAGCTGCAAAGGATGGCTCCAGCTCTCTTTAGATTAAGGCCGTGTCCACACGTACCCGGCTTTCTTCTGCTCACATTGTGTACAAACAAAACACTGTGTCCCCATGGACCCCCAAACACCCCTGTAAACACCCTGAAACACTGCAACCAAACCAGCAGGTTTTAAAATGATTATTCAGCACTGCCTGAGGTAGTCCTGTACATGATGTAAGCCACAATAGTGGAAACAGCAGCACAGTCCTCACTTCGGCCTCCATTACACTTCCTGTATGCAAACACAGCAGCGCTGACACAGACTCCGGGTGCAGAGCGTTTCAACCATGGCTGATGTTTTCAGAAATGCACGGTTACATGAACACGGTACTGCGGTCGCATGTGGACGGACAGCATAACCGCAAAGAAAAAATAAAAACGCTTTCAAAATTACCGGGTACGTGTGGACAGGGCCAAAGGGAAGTCATATCATTTTCTGAATCCAGGTGACAGTGAAAATACAGATAAACTAAATGTGCTAAAAAGCACGCAGCACAAGACGGATTGACAGACCAGAGGTGTGCTCGTCACATGGCCACAAATCAATAATTAGCCCAAGTGAAGTTTAGCAGACTCTCATGAACGGCAGAAGTTTATTCAGGAAGATCGGGTTCTGTTTGAACACAAATGTAAATATTAGGGGTGTAACGGTACGTTAAAATATTTTAGGTATTCGGTTCAGTACAGTGTCTTGGAGAGTTCGGTTCGGTTCAATTCTTGCATAAAATAAATAAAAGTGACACTTTTGGGTGATATTTTAAATAAATTGCACTTTTTATTTAAAATATCTAAAAAAAAAAAAAAATATATATATATATATATATATATATATATATATATATATAAATAATATATATTTAAAGAAAAGCACATTTTTTTAAATAAAAAATGAAATACTGCATCTAGTTAGGATAGATAGGATAGATGAACCTATCCACATTTTCTGAAGAGAGCACAGATCTGGTTGCAGTGACAATATCTCCAGCAGTAGAAAATGTTAGATGTGTTGCCTGCCCGATCTCCGTGGAACAATGTCGGCATACAACTTTAAATTTATCCACTCGTCTATCCCCGTTATGTATTTTAAAAGAGAAGTCAAAGTGTTCCCAAACAGGAGACCGTAGTGAGGTGGGAGGGTCTTCAAGCTCTGGCTTCTCTTTCTCTGTGTCCATTTCTCACAGCTACTCGTGCAGCTCTACTGTGCTTCACTCAATAGCGTCCGTGCGGAAACTCGCCTAGGAACATAGTTCCGCTTCGCTTAATATCGCGCTAATTATGCCCTAATATAATTTAATAAAAATACAGAATACCGAAACTGGACGCAAGTGTACCGAACCGAACAGGCCGTACCGAAACGGTTCAATACATCCACGTGAACCGTTACACCCCTAGTAAATATAGTGTTCAATTTATATTTGTGTTCAAACAATCGTCCTGAATAAACTTCTTAAGTTCTAATACGGATTATTCCTACGACTTTACGTCAATAGTGAATCACTTTTGATTGATGACGGTCGTTTGCTGAGGTTCTCATCAGGCTTCATTCTTCAGGTCTCCTGAAGAAGCCCATTCTTCCTCAGCAGATCTCTCAGATCGGTTGGTCTTCTGGCACAAACTCTGGACATTAGTATGCCCCGCAGATTCCAGTCTGGGCTTCCTCTTCATTCAAACTAACTTCACCTGAATTTCTTCACCCGAGATGAGGTACACCCAGGGTCATCATGCTGGAAGACAAAGTGTAGACCCAAACCAAGTTCTTGTCTGAGGTGGAGTTTCTTTCAATCCTGATGAGATAGAATGCACTGAGACCACAGCATTATCCTGCCAAAATGTTTAGCTGTGGGAATGTTGCTGGGGTTGAACGTCTCGCCCTTCTTTTGTCCAAACTTCCAGACTTCTTTCTTAGTCGGCCCCCTCAGAGAATGGCTGGGCAATATCTTTATCTTTACCGTAATATGCAAACGTTGTCTCATTTCTGTAAGAATGCGTTCCAAGCTTTCACCGAGTTTAACCGTTTTAAAAATGCTTGACCAAAGATCTTTGTGCACCGGCGAACAACTGGTCTACAGTGTCACCGAGGACGCCTCTAAGTGATAGCCGTCCATTCATTATTATTAATAAAATAACTCCACACATTGTCGAGAAACATCTTTTTTTCCTCGCCTCGTCTCTGTTGGTCTCTTTAATCTTCTTGAGAATGCTCCTCTCCGCAGATCTTGAAGTACTTTGATAAACGCGCGCAGCTTTCATCTTGATGTCCATTAGTAATTCTCTCTTTAGCTCCGTGTTATTTTAGTAGTGGCTTTGTAAGATACAAATCCTGAGCTTTTCTGAGCTGTTCTAAAGACAAATCAAAGTAATCGATTCTTAAGAGAACCAATAATGTAGTTTCAGTGTTTCCCCAAACATTCAATAGGGGGTGCCCGACCCCTTTAATATTTGTAATATTTTGACGTAAAAACCACAAAGTTTACAATTGAGTGCTTCATAGTTGGACTGAACGCTCCGTCACAAAGCACGACTCAGGAGCACCGCTTGAATTCTTTTCAGTAAAATGTATTTGTTTGGTGAGAAACATGAATTCCTATAGCTTTGATTAGTCACTGCTCGAGCCTAACACTGAAAAACCTAGTGGAAACACCGTTTTTTAATGCATTTATTTATTTTATTTTATTCTTTAATTTAAGCAACTACACAGAATCAGACTTTTCCTAGACTAAAGATTAAAAAAACTATGGGAAAAAACGGAATTCCACAGGAGGGGGTTAATAAAGCCTTACAAATGGATGTTACTTACTTCATAGCAGCATAATAGAAGCTCCCAAACCACACTGTAGATGTGACGAGATGCACAGGCACCATCACTTTACCGTACTGTTTAAAGGTCTTTTTAAATCTCTGGAAAAGCCCGATGGATTTGTCCTGCAGAGGATCAACATCATCTGTGTTCTGTGCGACAGAGGCCTGGTCAACTTTATAAAGACCCTCTGCTCCAGCCAAACTCTGGGGAGGGCATAATGGCGCCTCTTCCTCCTCTGTGGAGGCTTTGGGAGCTTCTTTTACCCAGACGCCTTTAGAGCAACTGAAGCAGCGAGCAGCCGGAACAATCTCCCGCTCCGTCGAGGAGTGACCCCGGAGACCAAGGCGCAGCAGGTGCACACGCCGCAGCGTGACCGGGGCCCACATCCACAGCATCCCAGCCACGGCCTGCAGAGAGTCACCACGAGGAAAAAAGGAGCATGATTAATAAAGCTGAAACCGTTAATCAAATTATTCGTTGATTTTCATTTCTCTTCTAATCAATAATTTGGAGAGTGCATCACTTCAGGGTTGTGTAATCTGATGCGCAGAGGTTTAGCAGCGAGCAGAAATCATGAGACCGCCCGCAGAGCTGCCTTACACAAAGCCACCCAAAGCACCAGCAGCAGCCGGAACATGAGCCGCGCTTCAGTTTCCGGAAAATCACAGTTGCGTTATTTTTGCCAAAGAGCCATTTTCACTGAAATGATTTGCCCCGGTCTCTCTGTCTGTGTGCGTGCGTGTGTGTTGAGGCTAAATGCTTTGAGGCCAAACAATGATAAGAACTTAATGACACACCACGGTTCTCAAGCTGAAAAGTAGAATTATGGGGTGTTAATCAGGGCTCAATCAAGTCAAGTCAAGCCGTTCCTGCACTCGCCGAGGTGTCGACAATAATTCTGTGTATTCCAGCCACAGGCGAGCGCACCTTCAGCTCTGTCCAGGAGAAACAGATTAAACCCCGGGACAGTGAATGTAAAAACACGACTGTGTGATAAATGATTATCCCAGAAAAACAAAAACGCTGTGTAGCATCATCAGAGAGATCAATACGACCCGGTTTATCATTCAGTCAGAATCATGTGTTTCCGTTTACAGGGCAATGTTTCCAAGCACCTTCAGGCTGAAATAAATGCTGTTTTCATTTCAACTACAACGTCTAGTGTGTCTTATTTAATGGTCGCGGGTTGTAAAAATAGATACAGTGGTGTGGGGGGGGCATATAATTTCATAAAAGTGGGGCCCGTGGGTTGGAAAAACACCTGGCCCGCACATCACCAGTCTGCACCTCTGTTTAGAGAACCTGGCACCGAGTGTCAGAAAGTCCTGCTGGCTCCACACCAGCTGCTTGTGAGGCTTAGAGCAGCGCACTCCCCCTGGCGATTGAAGTAAGTCACAGCTGTGGTATTTTTGCATTATCCCAGCACATGATGCCCCTGTAGGCGCGAGAGGAAGGGAACAGTGTGGTGGTGCTGCTGCTTGTGAAACTCTCCACAGAAAGCCCCTTGAAAAAGGGGAGAACTCTTGAATGGAGGCTCCAGTGCAAGCGCCGAGTCTGTGGCCCAAGAGCAGAGCTCCCTTGGGATTGGAAGGGTTTGGTCTCCCAGTCACCGCTGAAGGCAGTCTTTCCCAGTGTTAGCCAGAGGGAGGGTTAAACTGCTGCGGTGGTCAAGCAAGTTTTTCCTTCCTCTAGGGGTTGGTGGCCTGTGGAGAGGGGGAGCGCGTGCCGTAGTGACACCGTTCTATACAAGCATGGCTCGAAGCCCTCATTGCAGCTTTGTTGCTGATACAAAGATGTCCTCCTAAAGACATGAAGGAAGGAGCCAGAGCACAACCGGAGGTAGTGAAGCAGGGTACCGATTGGCTCGTTTGGTCACATCGATTTGCATGCGATTCGGTCCAGAAACTAAAATCATGCGTCTGAAACCAGCTTTAAAGAGAAAAAAGTTTGTTTTTCCAGAAAACAAATAGTTTGTCTTTATATTCACAGATAAGCAATCGCTCATGCTCTTCTCGTTCTCCATGAATGCGCCTCACTCAGTGTGAATTTCTTTTGCACCACCGTGTGGCATGGAGTGAATTACAGCCATCTAGTGTCCAGGAGAGGCTCTGTGCACTCATTTCAGATGCATCTGTGTGAAAAAAAGGCTGTAACTGTGGGATTGGACTACCTGACACCGACCTGCCGGTAACGACACCATTCGTTATTTGTGGTTTTGTGTCTGATTCTAAATGAAGAACATTCATTTGAATTTTTTAATGCTCATGCATTGCTTTGGCCGTCCTTTTTAGAAATGATCTAGCTGCAAGTGGCGCACCGGGTTCTGTCCCACGTAGTTCCAAAAACATTGTCAAGAGCTCCATGGATGTAATCGTTTTATCTTTAGCTCTTGCTCTCTGGAGCGAAGTTCTCATGTATGTCTGATATTGACTGGCAGCTAAAACATGCCTCCATCAGATTTTGAGAGCGAAGCAGGTCTTACATGTCTTTTTTTACATTTGTTTAAAAGCGTTTAACTCTATTTTTATTGTAAATGGATGAATGGATACAGGAACATTCATTCTCGGTGGATTCAAGAAGAAAGTGCTGAACTTGAGTGGCAGGTAAATACCCCTCCACCTGCCGCAGAGTATTTTTAAATTCAGTTTTGTTATAAATATATGCTTACAGACCCATTCGTTGACAAAGCTGATGTTTTTGACTCCTTTATCAAGAATATGGTTTTTATTTATATTTTGGGAATTGTATTTTACTGGCAGCTCGGTGGCAGGTACGGGGTACTCAATAGGCAGACTCCAGTTCTGTATCGGGCCCAGACACGGTTTACTTTGGACCGACTCCAAAACTAAAATGCTACTTTAATCATAATCCAAATTAATTTGGCTAACGTCTCTTTTTGACTCCAACAACTGCTTTAAACAAAACTCCTGGACGTCTTTTAAAGAAGGAACGCCGTAAACCTTTTATACTTTTGTGAATACAATGTTTAGTTGATCTTTAGACAGTAGATCAATTGATGGCAAACCTCTATTTCTCCTATTAGAATTGGAGTTTACCTAGTACAGTGGTACCCCGAGATTTTCTGCTCTTTATGGAACCATATTCCCCCTGGCTTTTACTCTGTAATGAAGAACAGGGTGATTCCTAAATAAAATAAAAAACAGGTCTACCAAGCATATTTTTTGTATAGTTGTGAGGATTGCATTATTTTTTGTTGGAGGAGGAATTCGACCGCTTCTTTTCCAGACCTCGGACTGAACTTAAATGTGTTAAGTGGAACTTTCAAGTTTCTATTTGAGGACTGGTCTGTGTTATTGAACAAAACACTGGTTTTCACAACAATTGACAATGTATAAATTACCAAAAATGCTTATCTTAGCTTCAGTGATTCAGCAGAAAAGGGCTAAGTAGTACAGTGGTTTCATGAGATAAACACTCTGAACTATATTTATCTAGCCACGATGCTTTGTGGAGCACGGTAAACAAGCCAAGGTAAGGGGGGGGGGGGCAGCTCAAGGCCGATTCTAGAATTTTTTTATTTGAAGAAGTGTTCTGTGATTAAAGAGTTCCGTTTAGAAACACGCGCGTTTGTTCTCCGGCGGTTGCGCGACTATCACCCAAACCTTTCTCATAACTTCTACACAATATCACTGGCAGGAGTTTTAATAAAACACCTTCAGACGCGATCCCCGCGTGTTTATCTGTCGATCTTCAGCAGGTCACTTTTGTACCACAGACGGGCATTTATTTGTGGAGTTCAAGTGAACAGGCCTCGGGGTGAACTTCAGCAGCACACTGCCATTGTAGTCCGGCGAGGACTAACGCTAGTCAGACGAAAGAACGGAAGGAGACGCCGCTCAACAAAACGAAAAAGCTGCTGGAATAAAACTCACAACTTACACGCACCTCTGGAGGTCAGCTGTGGGAGAACTGGGAGACCATGTAGCGTTTCATACCGCGACAGAAAGACACATGTCGCGAACGCGCACGTTCACATTCATCCAACATGGAGCTGCAGCGCGTGGCATCATGGGGAATGCAGTCGTTTGCAACACGTTCGCCGCTAGAATTCGCATCTTTAAAATTGTATATATTTTTGTTAATTTGAAATATCCGTCGTAAATGTATAATGTGTTATTAAAACTACATTTTTTATTTTTATTATTATTATTATAGTTCTCTTCTCACATCAACTCCTGTATTCCGCTAATTCCCTATATATACAGACGTGGGCGTAGAAAACACACACACGACAGTCTATAACCAAACTAATTTTTTTAGGAATCTAAACACAAAAAAACAAGAAGCCACCAGTTGCAAATCATATAGAACGGCATGAAGTTGTTCAAATGAGAATTGAGTTTTCTGTGTGTGTCCCCTGAGCTGGAAAGGGACATAAATAAAGTCCAAAGTGCATCAAAGAGTTCTGTGTAAGTCTCATCACTTCGCAAGCTAATGCATCCACCATAAATGTGTTGAAATAACAACATGCTTCACGCAGTTCAGTGCCTGTGTAGGCTAACGAGCTCTCATGCTGTTTGTGTGAAAAAGTTGATGAACAAAGTTTGGATCTATTTCATGCAAATATTATAGGGAAATGTGTTTATTCTAATGGTGATTTGTTGACATTATTTACCGATTTCAGGTGTTTTGTGCAGTGTTGGATTTGTGGTTAGCATAACAGCTAATATTGCTGCGTCACAATTGGTTGGTTCTTTTAACAATCTAAGGTGGTGATTTGGACGATGTCATAGCAATGTTTCACTATGGAACTCATCGATGCTCAAATTTCTTGACATCGCCCTAAACCTAATGCTTATTTCATTATCATTGACAGAAAACACACTTTCTCTGATTTTTCATTATCACTTCCGGGTCAAGCAGTGCACCCGATCTGCTTAGAGATGAGCTGTACTAATCTGATTGGCCAGTGGGCGGAGGTAAGAACTATGGATGGTGCTAGGAACATCGAGCTGTTTTCAGCGTACAGCATTACACAAACATGCGTGAAAGATTCTGAATAAAACTTGAGGCATGTTTTTAATGAGGGCGACACTAAAAGATACGGCAAATGTCAGAAAAGTTTATTTTGCCCCACAAATTTATTGATCAGAAAATATCTTTCCTAACCTTGATCAACAGAAACAACATACCGGTACCTGTAAACGAGAAGATCTATTACTTAGGAAAGCATGTTGTCGAGCCGTTTCTTACCTTTTTCCTGTTCAAAGTTGCTATGAAAATGTGGGATGAGCACCACCAAGCAGTTCTTTTTCCTCCTCTTCTAATCATCAAAAGAGCAGCTTTCATTGGTCTTCCCCTTGTGAAAAACAAATCCGATGTCCCGTTGGCACCCATAGAGTCATATCGAGGCGTGTCAGAGCACAAAACATCGCAACGAAAATTCGAGTCTATGTGTAGAGACCTTATGTCTATACTACGCAGCATCAAGACCCCTGTTGTTAAAAGACCCCGACCAGTGGCGGGTGTTTCCTCTTTGTCTCCCTGGAGCTTCTTCTCAAACTCCTTTTCTTCTTTCGGGTGGAACCCGCCTCTGTCTCCTGTTCTGCTCTCGTGAACTTCGTGGATGAATCCTTCCCCCGGTGACGTGGAAAGTTTACTGAGCTGATTGGCTCTTGCTAAAGTATGAATTTAACTCAAATAGGGTACACACAAAGTGTAACCACATTAAGCCATTTTGATGAGCCGGGGTGTGTTCTGTGTCTGCCAGTTGCAACTCATTCGGCCTGCGAGCATTTGCCAGCTGCACATCATCAAACAGTGCTGTAGCGAATGAACAGGGAGTGAGAACACTCAGCACAGCAAAAGCAGACTATTCCCCTCTGCCGGGAGCAACGGATGCAGTGAGAGCCGCCGGGATGGCCAAAGGGACCCAGGAGGTTGCTGAGTGTCGCTGTCAGGCCAGTTGAGACTCTGGGGCTCTCTGGATTCCCATCCCCTGGAGAACAGTGCCTCTGGTCCGAAAACCAACGCTCCACTAGATCTACCAGGGTGAAGGCTCCCCGGAGTTCTCCAAGCTCACTACCAAGAGCCCGCGTGCACGCATCCGGCTCCATTGCCACTCCATTGACTCTTTTACCCATTTATATTAGTGCCAGTATGTTATTAAAATGCCCTGAGCGGATTTGAACAGACCAGTGTGCTTGTGTCTCTCTCGCCACGCCCTACACCATCTAAAATGAAACATGATTAAAGTGTATTTCATGCAGGTGGTGTGAACTCTCATCAAAATAACACTAGTTACTAAAGTGTGACATTTATATTAGAAATGTTATGCTTTCCACATGTTTTCTTTATTTTGTTATGAAGCTAATATAAAAACACATTCTTCTTTTCAATGATGTGCACAACAATATAACGTGATCTAGATCAATGTCATTAACATTTATGATGGATCAATAGGAACGGTATTAAGCAATAGGAGATATTTAGCGTATCATTTCTTAGATGTTTGTCTATTAGGTTCTCTCAGGAACATTGGTGTGATGAAGAGAGTCACTAATAGGAAGCTTAACATAACAGATTTTCCGCAGATTAAAGCATTCTTGTGGGGATGAATAGGGTCGCTAAGCAGCCGACGTGGGTGATCGTATCAAAGGCCACAGTTTTCACAGTTAAGGACCCCTTCACGATGCAGTCTTGATTAAACCATTCCAGATTTAGCTCGGCATTTACAGGTGCTGGTCATATCATTCAAATATCAAATTTATTTCAGTAATTCCACTGTGACAATGTGCGTAGGCCCATTGTCCCATGTGTTCATTTTAGATAATCTGCACACACAGAGTATCTATATATATATATATATATATATATATATATATATATATATATATATATATATATATATATATATATATATATATATATATATATATATATATATATATATATATATATATATAATATTTGTAAATATATTAATATTTGTATAAATTTTAATATTGGCGCAACAGAAGCTAAACCTAGGGTTGATCCATTCTGGAAGAGAAGAGGGGGGGGACACATTTAAGTATTAAACTTAAAACATGGTCTTAATTTTCGTTTTGACCATTTATTTGATTGTTGTAACTCGTCCTGGTCATGTCCTAAGATGATTAAACCTTGTTGCATATTATTTTGAAGGTGAACCATTCTTTTTAGAATATATAATTATATATACCCGCTGATGGTTAGCCCCAATTAGATTGCTGGGAAACCAGCCATATTTAAGGCACTGGTGTCAGTGCCCTTGAGGGGGCTCACTGAGGGAAGGAGAGAGACGAACGGTGGGGCTATGTACAGATGGAATAATTGAACATCCTGAACCTGCTCTTTTGAGAGAGAAGACCATGAAATGCCGTTTTAGACGTATGTGAACCTGTTGGTAAAAAAACTCCCAAAACCAAATAATGGAAAATCAGAACTGGAGCTTTCTAAACCCTACTCAAAAATCTACATATCACCCAGTAGAGATGCACTTTCATTGCTATGCCCAACTTGAGCCTCATTGCAGTTCACCAGAAACCCATGGGTGACACCACATTTCATACGCACATACCAAACTCTTCGGAATTGATTCATGTTATCCCAGTGTGGTCACAAACGTACATACTGTTTTGAAGGGAAAAGATTGTGAAACCAGTATTGATTTCATGTACTGTACACTTTTCTTGTGTATTTACAAAGTAAATTATATTTTTGTTATAAAGCCCAAACTTCTTTATGATTTGATCAGCTCTTGTCGAAGAGACAAACAGTAAAAACAGATCTCTCTAATGCTAGTCAGTTTCCCAGAACCAACATCCTGTCTTTAGGCCTTGAAGCAACAGCTAAAGCTTTCGAGCAACATCACATATATTCCATTGATTCTGTATGCACTTGTGACTGAGTGGAAATATAAATAAAAAGCCAAGTATTGCATTTTCTGAGCATTGATGTGGAGTAGGATAAATACCATCCCTTGATCGAGTGGAGGATCATGTCACGGGGTGGAGCATGCGTTCTGCTAGAAGAGTACGCGCTCTCCAGACCCTGCAGCAGAGTGAGGAAGAGTGCTCCTGTTTCCCATGCTTCAAACGACCCGTGCCTATGTGAGTGCATTCCTATTATAAATATCTTATCTTTTACTCATCGAAATCTACAATATAAAACAAAAGAACGTATGAACGTTTAAACTGGAGTAGCGGATTTAATGGAAAGTGAGTTATTTAGAATAATCATGTCTTCGCTCTAAGGTATTTGATAATTATCTGTCACATGTCTTTGATGAGTACGGATGTTTATTTGTCATTACAATACGATGGAATATTAGTCATTGAACCATTTCATTAGGTTATTTCACAGCACAAAAGTACACTATAAAACATTGAAGTGTATTTTTAGGGACTCAAAGTTTCTAGCATTGTTCAGTGTTCAGCCCCTGATATTCTTATTTCAGTACCATTCTACAAACGGCCCATTTCAGATGGACATGCACAGAAAAGCACTATATCCCCTCTGCATTCAGCTTTTCCTTTGTCTAACTATTGCATTTTGTGATGGAATGACATTCTGTTGTGGTATATGTTACCAGTGAAAGTTCATTCAAGAACTAAAACAATAAAACGTCCTGCAGCAGTGTTTATCATTATTTAGAGTGAAAAACTTATTATATTTGCAAGATTCCAAACATTTACATTTGTTCTTTGAAAAGCCTGCTGATTTTAAAGCAGTAGTTACTTTGGATTCACAGCAAATAAGTAATATTTTTCTCAGAGAACACTTCTTTTGTTGTTATGTTTAAATCTAACCATTTCATTTGAGAAACAGCACACCCTTGCAAAAAAATCTTCATATAATGTAAAGTTACAGATTTAAAATGTTTAAAATAATAAAAGTGTCTACTGCAGCAACACGGTCAGGATGTGCTGCTCGAGCTCTTTTGAAGAAGCACAAAGAAACCACCAGGTAGATATTTAAGTTCCTTTTTTCCATCAGCTGGCTCTGTGATCCTGGCAAACAGGCTCTCAATGGGAGGACAGGAAGGACCGTTGACTGTCAGAGTAGATAAGGGAAAACAGTTGCTGTACATTTTGTGAGCAGATTCTGAGAAGTGAAGCAGTCAATGATTAGAAATAAAGGGACAAACACTTAATAATAAATGAAGAGGCTCACTGGACTGATAAAGATCGGTGTCCATGTCTGAGTCTGAAGAACTCAGATCAAACGGATTGAAAATATGGGACAAATACATGTTTTTCAGAAGAGATTACATGGGAATTTCAAGGAGACGAACTGCCAAGATGCTCCGAACACAAACCCAAGTACCTGGAGATGGCAGGCTATAGATAAAACCTCAAACTCTAGAAGAAGGGCTTATTGTCATCGTTTGCAAACACATTTGTTGTCATTCTCCTGACGTTTCACATGTTCACGCGTTTCTTTGATGTTGCTTTCCAACAGTGAATGGTATTCTGGTAGTGGAAGGTGCAGCGCAATGATTCACTGCTGTATAGTCTGAGTCTAGCCCTTGACCAAACAACATCTCCTCAGCGTTAGTCCATTAGAAATTCTTCAGACAGTTTTTCCTTTTTAATGTTTCCAGACGGGGCGCATCTCATTATCAAATGGGATATTTCTGAAAAGCTTTGGTGTTTTCTGAGCATGCAGTCAGTTACTGCCAGCACTACTATATTTTAACGCAGTATTCTACTAGAATTTAACACTAAACATTAAAACTGAATTTAGCTTTTCTATTTAAGTAAATGTGTCCGTAAAGCACAGCCACATGGAGCATTGTTGCAATCACCTCAGTAATGAAAGCTGCCAAACATTTTGTGACGTTGGTGAAAATCCTAATTTGTATATTTTAAGTTTTTTCTTGCCCTATGAATTTCACCTTAACGTTAAATAAATGAAAAATAAAGATTTCACGAGCGTTCCATTGAAAAGTGGTTCTGAAACCTTGCAAAAACTTGTAGCGGAAAACTATCGAATGACGTCATACAGTCGTTTGGTTTGCTTTGTTTCTATGACTCAAAAGGTATTGAGTGCAATTTTGACGCAATGCCACCAGAGACAAAGAGAAAAAATATTTTAAAAAAGAAAAGCAACAGAAAAATGTTCATTCATTCATGTTATTATCCTTTCAGGGGCACGGGGGGTCTGCAGCATACCTCGGCTGAAAGGCAGGGGTACACCCTGCAGAGGTCACCAGTCCATCGCAGGGCAACATCCACTCACACATTCACACCTGAGGGGAATTTAGATTATTCCATTAATCTAACCGCGTGTTTTTGGGATTGTGGGGGAAACTCGAGGAAACTTATGCGAGCGGAGCATGCAAGCTCGAACCCGCAACCTTCTAGCCACTCCACCGTGTCCCCTACAGAGGAGTGTTTAAAGTAAATTAAAGTAAGAGTAAAGTTGAAGTAAATTATTGTTCATTACATAAAGCGATTAAAAGCATTTCGTGTTTTCTTGAGAAATGTATTTTATAACAGTTTTACTCTGGTTTCTGTTGTGGCACTCTCTCCCTTTATTTAGTTTTTTAGGTGCAGGAGGTTTCCAGGTGCAGTGATGTTGTGTACTGTAAATACACGAGCAGTTTCACATGTTGAACCCTCCGTTGTTTAATCCCTGAACTTCAGAGCTATATTCACCCTTAAATGGTCATGGCGTTATTGTTGCATGGCCACACACGGTTCTTGGTGAGCTCCCCGGCACTGCTCATATTCACAAAGGTCTCCGCTGAAGGGAATGGAATGATTCTCTGGATTTCCCAAAGGTTCCTGAGGAAGGTCTTAATGTCTTCATTTCCTACTGTTAAGGGGCGCTTGCATGATGTGCCAGTTTGTGTAGTGTTTCTTGAAAACGTCTGATCACACTGATAGGAAAGTTTGTCTCTGGTGCATAAACAAACCATTTCAAATGTGTTCGGGGCTTCCCAGTGATATTTAAAAAAACGGGGACACTCAGTTTGTAGCTTGTGTTTTTACAATAAAATTGGAACAGTTTGCTTTAAAAGATTCAGTAGCACTGTGCCCTTGCAGTTAGAAGGTTGCCGGTTCGAGGCTCGCCGGTGACCCTCCTGGAAAGTGTTTCATGCTGTGCTTTTGTGTTTTGCTCTATTTTTCAACAGAATCAACAGGAAATTGTAAGCAAATACATTTGAATTAGCGACGTATCCTCAGAATTCAGGGGAAAAGACCCTTCGAGTTTTGTCAAAATAGGAGAGTCTTCGTGCACCATTGTGGCGTAAGCAGCTTTGAAATCTGCACTCGGAAGGGTCCAGAACCTGGATTGAGACAAAGCTCATTATTTTTAATAACACATCACTGTTGCAGAGACGCTAGCCTGCAGAATAATTTTGGAGAGAGAGAGAGAGAGAGAGAGAGAGAGAGAGAGTGAGAGAGAGAGTGAGAGAGAGAGAGAGATGTCTTTATCGTGTAATCACAGTTTCTGATAACATCTGTTTTTGTTTTGTCGTTTACAGTAAATCTACTCAAGATGGACACAACATCGTGGATCTAAACTCACCCTTTATCGAACCTTCATTCGCGTGAGCCACCCCCCCCCCCCTCGACAGCAGACCATGAACCAATCACAGCGGCCCACATTTTCTCCTAACGCTTTCAATCAAACAAGCGACAGCGAGGAGTCCAGCAGGTCCAGGTCTGGTGCTTCATCCGCATGCGAGCAGGTGCACATTGCGCCTGAAGTCTTCCTCACTCTGGGTCTCATTAGCCTGCTCGAAAACATCCTAGTCATCCTCGCCATCATAAAGAACAAAAACCTCCACTCCCCCATGTACTTCTTTGTTTGCAGTCTAGCGGCGGCCGATATGCTGGTGAGTGTTTCCAACGCCTGGGAAACAATAGTTATTCTTTTGTTGGCCAACAGGAGTTTGGTGATTGAGGACCACTTCATCCGGCAGATGGACAACGTCTTTGACTCTCTCATCTGCATCTCCGTGGTGGCATCTATTTGGAGCTTGCTAGCGATAGCGGTTGATCGTTATGTGACCATCTTCTATGCCCTGCGCTACCATAATATTATGACTGCACGGCGAGCTGGGATCCTCATCAGCAGCATCTGGCTCTTCTCTACAAGCTGTGGCATCATCTTCATCATCTACTCAGACACCAAGCCTGTGATCGTATGCCTGGTGGCCATGTTCTTTACCATGTTACTGATGATGGCGTTGCTCTATAGTCACATGTTTCTGCTGGCTCGATCCCATGTCAGACGCATGGCTGCTCTGCCGGGATACAACGCCACCATCAGGCAGAGAGCTAGCATGAAAGGGGCCGTCACCCTCACCATACTACTGGGCATCTTCATCGTGTGCTGGGTGCCTTTCTTTCTCCATCTCATCCTCATGATCTCATGCCCACGGAACATGTACTGTGTGTGCTTCATGTCCCATTTTAACCTGTATCTGATTCTCATCATGTGTAATTCAGTCATCGACCCGTTGATCTACGCTTTCAGGAGCCAAGAGATGAGGAAGACTTTCAGGGAGATTCTCGGCTGTGATGGACAGCGCAGCCTCTGTGATCTGGTCAGCAAATATTAAACAACGGTCCTGGAGAATTACTGACACCGGGGCACCAATGGTTGGACTAAACCAAATAGACTCAAATGGCACGGGGCGCCGTGAACCATTCCTGGGTAATTGTTATTGGGTAAAGAGTAGTCAGTCTTAGCAGAACGTAGTAATAATAATTATAATAATTATTAAAAAAAACCTCCACACAGTTGTTGTGAAATTCATGTTATAAATTACAAAACCGAATACTTTCAATATGTTTGTTTTGCTGTAAAGAGGAGCACTTTTGACGGGTGGAATTGTAGCTTCGGATTGTCACTAATAGAAAAATAGAAGAGTGTAGGGCTTTGTTTTCTCTATCTTTTGGCTTTCTACCCTCACAGAGCTAGCTGCTTGTCTCTAGCCCTCTTCCCTTCTCTCTTTTCCCCTCCCCCACGCATTATCCCCCTTTCCCCGCGTCTGTTCCCACATGCATCATGTGTTCCGATTCGGAAACGGTTGCGATCCTCCAGAATCCCAGCAGTTTTTTTTGTTCACACAGTAAGTTCTAAACCGTTTCAGAGACACTTGCGTATTTATGTCACCGGATTCACGTAGCGTGGACGGTAAAAAAAAAAAAAGACATTCACTGAAAGTGAAAAAGAACTCTTGAGACTACCTCTGGAAGCAGTTTTGGAAACATTTCCAGAATTCCTTACACAACCATTTTCTCTTGGAAACAGAACAGAATACATGTGCCAGTGTGAAAGGGCCCTGACTGAGTTACGTCTACATGTTTAAGTTAAAAAAAGCTGCAATTTCAGCGCTTTTTGTGTAGTGTGAGGTTGCCGCTGCACAATGTCAGTGCTTGAACCTGATGGTAGACACTCAAGAAACTAAACCGACTTAAAAAGTTCTAATGGAAGGCTAGAGAACAAATGAGAGACAATCATTTTGTTCAGTACACATGAAGAAGAGCATATGATATATTCAAAATGAGGAACCAAAAATAATAATGATAAAAATGAGTTATGACTTTGAAATTCTTGTATAAACGGTATCCAGACCCTGACAGTTGGATGCTTAGATTACCAGCTTCAGTTGTTTCCTTAAACATGCAGAATGTGAATGGAACCATTCAGACGGTTCCTGCCAGAGATTCCTGCCATCAGTCTTCTGAGAAGCAACTGTGCTGCCCAACTCCAAACTCTTGGTTCAGCCCTCACCGATGTGGAAAAGCATTTAGAGCAAGGAATTCATCGCCCTTAGCGGATATACACTTTGAAACAGGACACAAGTAAAGGAAAGAGAAAGTGCAGACACTAAAGACAATAGATCTTGAAGCGCACATGTGTCAAACTGTAGTGCGAATGCTTCCTATCACTGCAGTGTACTTCAAAAGCCTGTGCATTCCTGTCTGTGTGGATGATAACACTCACCTTTGATTTAAGCATAGTATATACAGATCTGTGCATGCTGATATTTCATCATGCGTTGTGTTTTAGTTTTATACTGTGCTTCTTCAGTTCCAAATGTAAATTTACCACATTTCTAAATAGAGTCACTTTGCCTGTCTGTGTTTTAAAAGACGTTCTTAGTACACTTTTTAAAAAATTGTTCTTATATCTAAAAATGTGTCTGTATAATTTAAAAATGAGCATAAATGTTGGGCAGAAATGAAGTAAATATAGTTTTTAGCAGCTTTTTCAAGTTTCTGTACGTCACTCAAGTATTTTCATTTGGAGACACTTTTTACTTTAACATCACTATATTTCAAAGTCAAATAACTTACTTTTTACTCACCTGCATTTCCCTAAATCAGTCGTTCTTTTGTATAAAAGGGATAAAAAACTTAATTGGTCGCTTACCGAGCCACCAGTCAGAGTTCAGGTTTCGAATTGTTTTGGTTGCCGCTCGGTGGAATCTACTTCGAGCGAATGCAGTTCAGTGTCGGTTCAACTGCAGTGTTTTCTGAGACGCCTGTTCCTTAATAAATGATGCAAGAAACTCCTGAAACTATTTTCTGTTACGGTAATCTGATATGAGCAGGTTAGACATAAAAAAAAAAATAATTTGTTAAACTTGAACTATTTTAAAAATAAACCTTAAAGCTCATGATCATTTAAATATGTGTCAAACTCTTTCATATTTTCTCATCAAATTTTCTAAGGGGAAAAATGGGATTATTCCATTTTGTGGGGAAACCGGAGTACTAGGAGGAAACCCTCACAAGCACCGGGAGAACATGCAAACTCCTTCCAGAAAACCGACAACCTTCTTACTAAAAGGCAACCGTGCTACTGACTGCGCCACCGTGACGCTCATTTGAAATGGTTTGAGTATTTGTAATCAAACACAGGAGAATGATTTAATGCTGCGGGGGCGGGAGCAGGAGGTAAGGAAAATGGACTAGTGCCGGAGCGGGAGTGAAAAATATGCCGCATGCAGCTCTCTAGTCTGAGACTTGAACCTTCGTCGAGGCCGTTAATATGGTTTGCTTGAGTTCGGTTCTGTGAATTTGTTTGTGCTGTAAAATGTTCGATTTGAAAAATATGAAATAAAAGGGGGCTTCTCAGGAAAATACTGCATACGACAGGGTTTTTAACACACAACCTTTAATTTTTTCAAACGGTTAAAAAAAAGCCTATAAAACAATCCTAAACATCTTCAAAACACAACGTAAGCAACTGAAATAACTAGCTTGCTAATGCTAGCACAAAAATATAAAATGCAATCTAAAGAATTATTATTTATTTTGTTTTCATTTGCCATTACATTTAAAAAGGCTTTGATTTAGTGAAAATCTGTGTTTTACTGTATACATGTTTGGATTTTATGAAGTATGCACATCAATGAGACACTGATAGGCCTCAGGTAATACCCAGCTGTGAAGGGCAATATCGACACCGGTGGAAAGACGACATATTTGTTTTAAACTATCGTGAGGTGGCATGGGTAACACAGGGTTGTTCTGAACTTTTATATTTTAATAAAACCCTCGTACATCAAGAGACATGCTTGCAAGCTCAGGGAAGGTTTGCAACCATAGATCGAGAAATGAGCTTTCGAGAAACCAGCTTCATTCTTTCCACTCCTGGCGGGGAGTGTGTCTGCACCAAACACTACTCGTTCAGACACAGTGCTTACAGATCTTTGAAGCAGAAGATAGGAGCATCTTCTTGTAGGTGTTGCGGAGCTCCGTGCTACGGAAAGCATAAATGGCGGGATCAATCACAGCATGAACGACCAGCAGCACCACATGCAGCTGGAAGAGCGATCGGTAGCACTCACAGTACGGGTTTTCTGGGCAAACCATCATAATTAGCAGGTGGAGACAGAAAGGAGCCCAACAGGCAACAAAAACGCCAATCAGAATAGTGAGTGTCAGCGCCCCCCTCAGGCCACTTTTTCTGTAGTGTGCTTGAGAACCAGGAAGCGATGCAATTCTGTTAGCATGCTGGCGTGCTAATAGAAACATATGCACATAGAGCAGGAGGATCAGGAGCAGAGAGGTGAAGAGCAGCACGACGAAGAAAATTTGGACTGTCGCTTCCTCAAAGAAGGCAATCATCAGCGCCCCACTGGTGCCACACAAAACCCAGATAGCAGAGAGAATTATCAAAACACGACGCATGGTCATGAGTGTATGATAGCGAAGAGCGTAGAAAATGCTAATGTAGCGGTCCACGGCTATAGCGAAGATGCTGAAGATGGAGCCCAACAAGCACATGCACAGCAGAGAGTCCATGATATCGTCCATCTTCAGTTCAAACGGGCCCCACGAGTTCAGGCGTCCAGCGGCTTTCAAAAGCAGCAGGATGTTCTCCAAGGCCTTGCAGAAACTGGAGAAGGTGTTGAACACTGCCAGGTTGCAGATGAAGCAGTACATGGGAGAGTGGAGGTTCCTGTTTTTGATCACCGCTGCGATCACCAGGAGGTTCTCGCTCAGACTGGCTACAGCGATGGCCAGGAACACCTGGATAGGAACCTGGACCTCTGCACAGTCTGTGGGGTTGCTGGATGGAGATTCAGAGCTGGAGTTCATGGTTATGGAGATCCGGAGGTCCCATTCTTTAGTTAGGAAACATTGTCCTGGATGGAAAAAAAGAGATATTGGTTAGCAAATGCTTTCGGCTTCCTGAGACCCCGCGAGTAGAGGGACCCGTCTGTCTGGATCTCTGGAAGATGTGTTACTCGCTAGCAGTTCAAAAACAGATGCAAAAGTGCACAAAATGGATCGAGGAACTAAAGGTGTCTATGGTCACTTCTCTGTGAATTTGTCGTGGCTCGATATATTAATTCATGCGTTTCTTCAGCCGCTCCTTCCTTTTCAGGGTTCTCCTGGCTGGTGCCCCCTAGGGCGGGGTACCCCCTGGCCAGGAAACAAGGGAATGATGCAGGTTTTCATGTAGGAACCTGGAGAGTTCCTGGAGGAAATCCACACCAACATTGGGAGAACATGCAAACTCCAGACAGGACACCACCGGCGAGCCTCGAACAATTTTGTGCATTGTATCGTTAATTGATTTTCATAACTGATTTTCAACTGCAGTAAACGCTATTTACGATCTAGTTTGTCACGGCTGATCAGAGCTTGAACTTTGCATCTTAACTGAATAATGTTAACAAGAATCCAAAGAATGTAGTTAAAACTTAGTGAAAGACTCGATTCTGTTTGAAGAGGAAAGGTGACCCGTGTCTCCCATCAAGCCCAGATTCCTGGCAAGCTAAGCTCTTGTCCTTCATCACGAGACTGTTTGCTGCCCTTGTGAGTCTGTATCAGTAGAGTGGTATTATAAAACCATTCTATCCACATTTTTATCATCAGGTCTGATTCTTCTAGTTACATTCGTCGAATCATACGTTCATTTATTTATTTTCACACTTGTACCGTAAGGGTCACATGTTTCTGCTTCAGGATACACTGAGAGACTGTGGGAGGAAAGCCCCACAAGCACAAGCGCTGCTCAACGCAGACATCAGAGAGGAGGGGCAACGGAACATCTGAGGGGAGGGGCAGGCTAAGGCTTACGGGAGGGTTTAGGGATAGAGTTAGAATCTGTGTAGCTCCTCCCCTTTGGTGTTCTGTGGAGTTGCTCTGTGATGCTGCATCAAGCCGCTTCTCTGTAAGCACAGGAAGAACATGTAAACTCCATGAGTAAGAACAAATCTCTCTGTCAGCCTCACACCTGAACGCATGCGCAACATCCTTGTGGTTTTTCGAGCGTAACCCTCTCAACATTACTGACGAAAGAACGAAAAGACCCGAAGGACTCGAAAAAACAACTCATCTTTTCTGTTTCCGGCTCATACTGCATTGGTTAACATTACAGAATGGTCATGAGCTGGAACCAGAAAAGACCAGTTCTTTTTTCAAGTCTTATCGTTCCTTTGATCTCTTTTTTGAAACAGAAAAGAACGAATGGACTTGGAAAAGAACTAATCATATATTGCATTGGTTAATGTAAGGTGTGGTCACATGACAAACGAACTAAAAGATCTAGTCTCGACTGAGTGCACATGACATTTAAAAATAAGCTTTGGAACACTCTTTTTGTCTAGAGAGCTGTTCATGTCTCATTTGTAAATAACACAGAATTGAAAAGGTTTTACACAAAGCTTTAGTTTTTTTCTTGCAGTTTGTTCTCGCCAGCGATTCTCTGAAGGTTGGCGAGAGCCTGTTGTAAACAAAGGTCGCCCGCCTCTTTCCCATCTGATGGATCACAGGATGTGACTGAAAGTGTAATTCCTCGACTGACCATTCTCATAGGCACCCAAAATAAAACATGTTAAAAGCCTCGTTCCTCAAGGTTTCTTATCGGTAGTTGTAACCTTCATGACAACTCTGAAGGGCAATATTTTTATTACTTTTAGGTTTGAGTATTACTCTTTAAAGGGAAGCACTATTAATCAGCGGTAATCTTGGCTTCTTAAAAACAAGCCACTCGGGCATCGTCACAGTGCCCTTTCCACGCCTTGCTTTTTGACTCTTAGGCAGTGACTTTTAGCCAAGAACTTTTCCCCATCTTTGATCCTCATTTGCTTTCTGCTGAAAGCCAAGGGTGACATCACACATGCTACATCAGTACAGGATTTCAGAATTGTTGTTCAGTACAATCATGGATATTTGTCACCTGGTAAAGGGTAAATAAAAGACAAAGACGATGCTTTGTGAAACTGCTGTATCGTGATATAGTGTCCAATAAGTTATATAGTAGTAAATAAAGCGTGAATACTGTTGAAAAAGGAAGAGATAAAGAAGATGAACGATACACATTCTTTCACAACACTGGCTATAAGAGTTCAAAAACTGAACAATGGCAACTCTTCCACGTAAACAGTCTTGTATTTGACTTTCTCTTCGCAAGTGAATAAAAGTCAAAGCTATGGTCATCTTTCAACCAAACATTGAAAATGCAATATGAAACGTCAAGCGTTGTCTTTAGCCTCACTAGGATTCGCTTGTCGTTAACTATTTGCCATGTGAGACTTACTATTTTCCTCATCCAGCAGATCTTCACATGGACTGAAGTAGAAACATCCTTCTGTGGCGGTGTAAACGCTCTTCTCTGCCTCCTCTCTACATCGGTGGAGTGTTTGGTAAAGATTGCGCATTTGTTCGACCTTGAATACTCAAGGATTTGAGAACCACTTCCTTCTGAAAACAAACAAAGCTCAACACAAGGCCTCGTCACTTTTGCACTTTTATTTATCAAACCTTGCGGGTCACATGTTTGGAAACGTCAGCATCTCACCAACCGTCCCGGTGAATAAGAGAAAATGTAACACACTGAACACTCGTGTCAGCGGCCAGACGGGGGATTCCAACCAAGTCTCCCACAACCATCACATAAGCTCATAATATCTGTGTAAAAACCTATTGATAGAAACCCTCCACCGGGCTCCGCTGACTGACAATGCGCTGGAGAAAACGCAGCCTTGCGCAGTGCTTCAGAACGAATGATCAGAACTAAAAGCAAAGCATACATTTCGCACGTGACAAGCCAACACTAAGTGTAGGATGCCACCTCATACCTGTTACACAAGGCACACAGCACTCATAGCTGCCTCCTTCTGGCACCCAGCTGAGGACAGGGAGCTTCTGGCTCCTTTCTCGGTCTGGAGTTGTCTACAGTCTCTCACAGCCACTCGCTTCTCTCAAATCTTCAGCAGATTTGGGTTCCCCTGCAGCTGATCAGTGATAATGGGACTCAGTTCATGTCTACAGAGTTCCAAGACTTTAAGCAGAAGTATGGGTTCTTTCAGAAGTCCTCTACTCCTCAATACCCGCAGGGGAACGGAGATGCTGAGAGAGCAGCACAGACAGCCAAAACAGTGAGCATTAATGAGTCATTGCTCTACACCAATCGCAGTCCAGCACAGCCCAGCCGTTGACTGGTAGGCAAAGACGTACCACACTGCCATGTCCAGAGAGTCCAGAGCAAGTCTGTCAGATGGTGCTGCTTTAGCAGCCTACAAGTTTTTCCTTTGACCGTACACATGCATTGTATTTCCTGTATTGCAGCCAGGAAAGTCGGAAGGTGAAGCTCCACTAGAGATCGCCCTAAAGTGATTGGAAAGTCTAAGGAGGCGAGGGCATATCTGGTAAAATGGATTTTGGTTCTTTGGCTTGACACAACAGACATCACCTTCAGTGTTTCCCTGAACCAGTGAACACTTTGCTTCAACTTTATTTATATCCAAACACAACCAACGTGTGTGACTGAGAGGAGATCGAGTAACAAACGTACCGGACTGTCATTATTAGCTTCACGTTGAACGTTTGATACTCACAAATTTGGGGACCGTCTCAAAAGTTCCATACTGCTTTTAATAAATGACTTTTTACAATGAAACGCGCTGTTTTCTGTTCACCTATGAGTGCGATTCAACCTTTGTATTTATTACAACCCCGAAATTACTGCTGTCCTGATTCCTGTTCTGTCCTGGGTCCGGAGCACCTTTAACCATCTCAAATATAACTTACTGTCACTTTTGTAAAAACTGAAACTGACTGTTCATTTGTTGGGTAAAGTTCCCCAAAACTGTTTTGATACAAACAGTTGACTATTGCATTTTCCTCCAGCAAGTGCCAGAAAATCTGTATTTTTCTAGCCTGAGCTTTCCTGAAACGACCCCTGCTGTTAACTTACTGTACCGCTTAAATAATGTGCTGATTTTTCTTTTCTTCTATCCAAAATGAAGAAGATGAATGGCTGCCAAGAAGTACCATCCACTACTAGATGATACACAGATATCTCATGTGGGATGAGTGGGATTAGTTTTAAGTTTGAGAGCATAACGTAATGAAAATGGCACACTTTGGCTATTATTGACGATTTGTGCTATTGAAAAACAAGTGTTCAAAAATAAATCAGTATGGAACTTTTGAGATGGTCTCAAAATATGGGAATATCAAACATCCAACGTGAAGCTAATGGCAGTCTGTACCGGAGCGTTCTCCTCAGCAGTTGGGGAAGTGCTGGTTCTTTAAAGAGCTATTTGTAGAAGTGGAGAAGCACTGCATTGATGTGATGCGAAATTATGCTTGTGAACAATAACAATACCCTGGAGCCCAGTGACCGCTGGATCCAATTTTACGAAGCTGCAGACCCGGAGACCCAGATGCACTCTCAGAAACGCACTTCCAAACCTCCGCCCAGTGTCGCTTTTCCTGCCAGACAGTGCCGCCTCTTAAATATTTTCTACTATAAGATAGAACGCTGAATTGTGATATACAATGTTACACATAACAGGTTATGATTTTATGCATTAAATCAGTTTGTTTTTGATCAGTTCCTTAAATATTATTAGTAACTTATTGTTTTCCTAATGACTAAGGATTAATCACAGTCTTCAGTATTGTGTTTGATGAACATTAACTACAATAAATGATAGTGCTTGGAGTCATGTTCTCCCACCAAACTTTATTGTAGATGTTTTTTCTCCAATGAGGAAGTCATGAAGCTGTGACAAAATGCAGAGAAAATGGTGAAAAAATAATTGGTTAATAACGTACATACTATATATTGAATAGTATAAAATGCTTTACATTCTTGTTGGGGAAATGTTTTATTTGTTGACCAATTCTTCTGTTTAATTCCTCAATTTCACTAAAAGAAAGCAAATGCTGTGTAAGAAAAGAATCCAACAGTTTTTGTTTAAAGAAAAATTGAAAACACCTGGAGAGATAAACAGGTCTCCGGAGGAACACCTACTTAGAGACCTACATATAGCACTAAAATCTCACAAATAATAATTGTATTACATAATATACATTTTTTTTTGTTAGAAAACAAGCACATATACGTTAACATCCTAAAATAGTGCTATTTTTCTACATTTTATAAAATACATTTTGAAAATACTGTAACTTGGAAGAAGTACTAAAAGGTTTGTTCATTGTGTAATGATTTGTCACATTGTTTCTGCCATAAAACGTGGTAACTTTCAGCAAACGCTTCAATAAAGTGAAGAACTGTAATTACGTGTCTGATGTTGCCAACAGTTTTATAATATTTGGGGAATTGTCACGGAGCACACGTGCACCCATAAGCCATAGGTCTGGAAGTGCATGTCTGAGAGTGCACCTGGGTCTCCGGGTCTGCAGCTTCACGCTACTCGCTGGATCTGTCTCCTGAAATCAAGGAAAAGCCGCTTGAGGGCGCTGTACAAACACGCTGAGTCTGAGAGGCTATTTTAGGAAGCTTTGCTCGCAGAGGTTATGGTGGGCTTCTGGAACGCATGCAGACAAGTCCTGTCCTCTGGATTCGGCAAATGTGAGTCACTGTTTCCCGATTTGAGTCTCTGTTGAAACATTTAACCTGCGGTGCTTGCTTTCCTCCAGAGCAAAGGCAGATTCGCTGCGTGTTTCTGCACAGAAATGTTTCACTCTGCATGACTCAACGGTTTCAACTTCATCAGAAACAAATCCCTGCTGGTTTTCATCTTTTGTCCAGTTCACTGTTTATGATCAACTTTGACGAAGCGAGGCAATGACTTTTAGATCATTAACTTTTAAATTCATTAAGTTTTAAATTCGCAGTTGTCTAGGAGCTGTGAAGAAGTTTCTGCACGTGTGTAATACTGACACTGAACCTCCATACAGAGCAGAGCAGAGCATCATCTGACTTGTTCTACTGCAGAATTCTGTACATCTCCTCCTGATATAACCACCCAATCTTTTAGCACAGATTTCTAAGATGCCACTGGGGCGGAGTGGCATTTACTCTGGGAATCTCGTTGTTCTAATGGAATGTGATGGTACTGTGAAAATGGGTGGAGAAGAAGGAGAGGCTTGGAGAGAAGAAACGCTTTTCATAAACACAAGCTCATTTTATTTTGTAGAATATAATGAACTTCCTTCTTGTGTATTTTAATTTGATGATTAGAACAGAAAAGTCCAAAATTCAGAAAAATTGCTTAAGACCAATACAAACGAGGATTTAGAGAAATGTAGGGTGTTGGATTTTTTATATTATTGGGGTCAAAACCCGTAATCATTGCGTGTTCAAAAACCGAAGAGGAGAACGTGTATTAATAAAAAGGTAGATTTAATAAGTATTATTGCAAGAGAAAAACAATAATCAACCCGGTGCACCGGAGAACCTTCCCAGTCCGTTCACAGGATGATTCTGACTCTTGTCCGTTCGTCCTCAGCTTAAGTATCACAGTTCACAGTTCAGTTGCATTTCTTTTGAAACAAAACTGGAATATTCTGGAGGAATATCCTTATCTCTTTCTGCCTTCCTCTCCAAGGCCATGTATAATGAAACCATTCATTCTCGTTATAGTGAGATCTGACTTTACAAGATATCAGAGAAAGTTCATTAAATTTCCCACAAGGGCGACTGAAAAGTGAAGACACTCAAGTTGTGGCTCCGTTTGGCTGACATGCTGCGTGGCATGGAGTGGACCAGTCAGGGCTGTGGCACTGCTCCGGGCTTCTGAGAGCCCCATTGCTCTGATGCTGGCCTTCAGCTCTTCTGCAGCGGTGGCTGCGGCACATCATATCTTCCATTTCTCAATACCCCACAGATCTTCTATCAGGCTGGAACAGGGATGGCTTTGGCACTGAGTGCAGGTGCCAACTCCTGCTGGGAAGTTGAAATCTGCACCTCCAGCAGCTGGGAGCATAAAGTGCTGCGTTGACCTTAGACCTCATAAACACAGTGGACCAACACCAGCAGATGACGCGGGATTCTGTGCCTCTTCTGTCTTCCGCCAGACTTCTTCACATGACTTTTGGACCAATCAACCAAGCAGTCTAGTCCTTCTTGGCTTTAGCCCAGGCGAGAGCTTTTTTCTCTCTTTCTCGTGCAAGAGTGGCCTGAAACAGAAATGGGACTGCAGAAACTCATGTCTTGCAAACATCTGTGCACGGTGATTCTTGAAGCCTTGGCCTCAGTTGTCCACCCCCAACATTTTTGGATTGTTTTTGTTTCACCATCCTTTCCAGAGTGTAGTTATTCCTTGTTGCTTGTTCACATTTTCTGGCACATCCTTCCTTTCCTTTCACATCTCTATTAATGAGCTTGGCCTCTTTGAGCCATACCCTCCTTGTGCCAGGTGGCAATGGTCAACTAAGAGAGCATTTAAGGGCCTTTACTGGTGTTGTGGCACCAGGGGTCTTCAATATGAATGTTCTGTGATGACGATGTTCATTAGTTTTCAGTGATAATTATCAAAATGAAAAGAAAAACACGTGAAATCTATTATTGTCTACATCTCAGTCCATTATACACAGTTTTTGAATGGATTTACTGCGATGAAATCAAGCTTTTCATAGTGGAATTTTGTGACCAGCACCTGTATATGGTACTGGGCAAATGCTGCGTGGAATGTTTTGCTAAATGGGAGTGTTTACTATTTTTTGTAGGAACTCTGCTGGTTCTAATAATCTTTCAAGAAACCGCCAGATCCTCAAGCCCCAGAGACCTTCTTATAACTAGGGGTGCACCGAAATAACGGGGACTTCCATTAGCACTTCATCATATCTTACAAGCCTGGAGCTTAGAGCTACAGTAAAAGCTCAGACATTTGATTGGTTCCAGTGAGTCAGACCCGAGGCTCCTCCTCCTCCATGGTTTCCCTCTTCTCCTCCTCCTCCCTGTCCTCCCCGAGAGGCACAAGAGCAGACCCAGTCTCTCGGTGAGGCACAGCAGCTCAGGAGACTTGACTTTCTCTCAGCTTCAGGTCAGTGGCTCCAGCTTCTTCACATGGATTGCTGACAGGAAACTTTGTTTTTTAGGAACAGCACAGTGACACAGCATGTCTGCGCTTGGGGGGGGGGGTGTGCTGTCTAAGCACATTGTAATGTTAGGAATTACTTCTACGCTCCAAAGCAAACATGAGATAAAAGCTTCTGTCAATGAGACTTTGACATGCTGCTAGTCTGTGAATGTTTACTTGTCTCGAGGGAACCGGGGTCTCGGACACTTTTATTACTATTGTTATTATTATTATTATTATTGTTGTTGTTGTATGTTACCCTGCATCCCTGCACCCGAACCTCACCGGGTCCAGGCTCCCTCCAGGTCACTCAGGTCTGAACGTGTCTAGGACGCGGAGGAGACTCTGGGGAAAGATAAGGCTTTTGCAGTTGCAGGTCCTACCCTCTGGGATTCTCTGCCGTTAAATGTCATGCCAGGAGTTTGCATGTTCTCCCGGTGCTTGTGTGGGTGTTCTCCGGTTAGGTTAATTGAATAATCTAAATTCCCCTTGGTGTGAATGTGTGAGTTGTGAATAATCCTGTGAAGGACTATTAATTTGAGGTCTTTATTGACCATCTGTCGTTGTGTTTCCAGGTTCAGGGCGGCACCAGCATTTCCAGAAGGTATGGAGAGCCCAGCTCAGAAACGCAGCAGTCGCGGAGGCGCGACCACTGTCTTGTCGCCGACCCGCATCACGCGTCTGCAGGAGAAGGAGGACCTGAGTAACCTGAATGACCGCCTGGCTGTCTACATTGACAAGGTGCGCTCTCTGGAGCAGGAGAATGCAGGTTTGCGGATGCGGATCACCGAGTCGGAGACGGAGATCAGCCGCGAGCTGAGTGGCATTAAAGGCGCGTATGAGACGGAGCTGGCAGATGCCCGGAAAACCCTCGACTCTGTGGCAAAGGAACGAGCCCGTCTGCAGCTGGAGCTGAGTAAGCTGCGAGAGGATTACAAGGAGCTGAGAGCCAGGTAGGAGTCTTTCAGTTCCTTTTGTGTAAAGCTTGGAATATTGTTCACATTCGTTTTATGAAAGAAAACCATAATCTGTCATTTCCACATGAGCGCATTTTGTTGTTTTTGCAAGCGTCAAACGAATGCTTGCTCAAGCCATCCATCATGAGAACCGGAACAAGGACCCAGGCGTACGGGCAGAACTCGACACATAAATAATCAGCTGTCAATAAAAGGTGTCCTATAACTAATCGTCACACTGCACTGAAGGTAATGAAACAATCCACCATAGGGGATCTTTAAGTACAGAATGATTGCAGGAGAGCTGTCTTCAAAGACTTGGAAAGCTTTGTGCGCGTGATGCGACACGGGGGAGAAAACTGACACACGTGTTGCTCAGTGGATGGAGGGAGTGGTGCATCCGAAGCATCTACACCGCACGTAGTTAAATACATGAAGTGTAGAATAAAGTTCTAGTGTGTACCTAATGATAGTTTTGTCGCAGCTCGAGTATTCTTTTTCAGAAATACTGTTTTTCTACACGCCACTTCCCTGAGGGTTGTATCTCGAGGGAATGATCTGTATTTCGACAATCTCAGGATTACGAGTTTCTGAATCGGAGCCGATATACAGCCGACTCTCGCCGTTGGTGTGACTTTTAAGTTGTTTTTTGTAATGAGGAGGAGGATGCTTCCAATCACACTCTTGACCAAACAATGTTCTTTTCTTGAGAACGCTCAGCACGACCAACAGACCAGTGATGTATTTCAAATAGTTTCAATGCATTTCATTGTATCAACTTCATTATTATTGTTAATAATAATAAATGTACAGCTCAAGGACACTTGCATAGCTAATCAAATAAAGGAGAAAGATGGCGTGAATAGCAGCAAAAGTTATGCTACTTTATCTTAAAAATATGAAAAACCCAAAGTTGCACGAAAGATGTGTGTCTTTAAACAAGAAGGTGTTCGATTTGATATAAAAACCTGAATTTTAAACGTATTTGACACTGTATTCCATTAGCATGACTCATTTCATCCTGGAATAAAGAATAATTGCAGATAATTGCTTACTGCAGGGAGTATCTTGTGCCCGGTGAAAACGAAACTCCTCCAGCTCCAGACAGAGGTCTAATGTGAAGGCTGGCCTCTGTTTCTTTCACACGTCCTGGTGATAAGTTTAACCCTGAAGAGCAGAGCCGGACGGGGCCGTATTCTTAGTCATCTCCTCTGCTAATTTTAGAAGAAGCATGACGGTCGTTTTCTGCTCTACTCACCAGCTCATTGCTCCTGGCGCTCAGGATCAGAGGTTGATGTTCTGTTAAAAAAAAAAAAATTAATTTTAATCAAAATGATCAATCCTATAAAATCATCCGCCATTCCAACGCATTATGCTGCTAGGAAATGTTAAACTGTCACTATATCTGTGCCGTCAAGTGATCGAACGTCTAAATCTCTTGGTTCACAGATCATCTGTGGCTCACCAAGGCCCAGAACAACCAGCGGATCATGGTTTAGTGTCCGGTTCCTGCTGAGCGCCGAACACACTAGAGTTCTATGAACGTCGTACTAAAATAGGTAAAGCGTGTATTTAGCCGTTTCGTTTCTTCAAAATCAAAACAATCTTTTATTTGTTCACATTTAAGTCGTAAAACACCAGCAAGTTTTACTGAAGTTTGGTTCTTGCAAAGCCAAATTTGCCTAAAGTAGTTTTATTAATAGCACATTATTTACGTTTACTAAATAAACAGTTTGTCTATCTGTTCAACCAAAAATGTATAAATGGTTGGAGATATTTTTTCTTATTTTTATCAGTAGCTAAAACCGTGTCAGTAGCAGTCAACTTTGCTGTGTGTCCATCTAAATGATGTTTAAATTACTGTTAAAGTTATAAACTATATTATTGACATCCTGGATGTTGTCCCTGCTCCACGTTTTCCCTTCGCTCTAGTAGAAGTGTGACACTGAATGCTTTTTCATTGGAGACACTTGCGATGTCTGTGTTAGTATTTGGCATGTTCTCTCGCTCTCTGTGCGCGTGTGTGGACTTTATTGCACAAGGAAGAATGTGAGGTGTGGAAATGGGCGTGGGAAATGTCATCCACACCTTTCCTACAGGTTTGACGTGTCTGTGACGGAACGTTGAAACCTTATTCCAGTTTCTCTAATACTCTGTCAAATGTTTTTGCTGCTGAAAGGTGGTGGGTGACATTTCTGACCGGTGTATTTCACAACCAAAACCCTGAGTGTGTGAAAATACAGTAAGGGGAAAAAAACTATTTGAACCCCTGCTGATTTTGTACGTTTGCCCACTAACAAAGAAATGATGAGTGTATAATTTAAATGGTCGGTTTATTTCAACAGTGAGAGACAATGACAAAATGTGTTTAAAAAAAGTTCTAAATAAATCTGCATTTCCATGAAGGAAATAAGTATTTGATCCCTTTGAAAAACATGCTTCAGCACTAGGTCAGCCGTTTCTTGTAGATGGCACACATCTCAGGGGGGATTTTGGCCCACTCCTCTTTGCAGATCCTCTCCAGGTCATTAATGTTTCGTGGCTGATGTTTGGCAACTCGAACCTTCAGCTCCCTCCACAGATTTTCTATAGGTCTGGGGATTGACTAGGCCACTCCATGACCTTAATATGCTTCTTCTTGAGCCAATCTTTTGTTGCCTTGGCCGTGTGTTTTGGATCATTGTCATGCTGGAAATACCCAACCACGACCCATTTTCCTGACTGAGGGAAGGAGGTTCTCACCCAACACTTGACGGTACATGGCCCCATCCATCCTCCCTTTGATGCGGTGCAATTGTCCTTGGCAGAAAGCATAATATTTCCACCTCTATATTTGACGGTGGGGACAGTGTTTTTGTAGTCATAGGCAGCATTCCTCCTCCAAACACGACGAGTTGAGTTGATGCCAAAGAGCTCAACACGTTCTCCTCTGAATCAGTCAGATGTTCCGTGGCAAACTTCAAACGGGCCTGTAGAGGGACTTTCTTGAGCAGGGGGACCTTGCAGGCACAGCAGGATTTCAGTCCTTCATGGCGCAGTGTGTTACCAACTGTTTTTGTGGTGACTATGGTCCCAGTTTCCTTGAGATCATTGACAAGTTCCTCGTGAGTGGTTCTGGGCTGATTCCTCACCGTTCTCATGATCATTGAAACTCCTCGAGGTGAGATCTTGCATGGAGCTCCAGACCGAGGGAGATTGGCAGTTAAATTACGTTTCTTACATTTGCTAATAATCGCACCAACTGTCGTCACCTTCTACCCCTGCTGGTTGGCGATGCTCTTGTAGCCCATTCCAGCCTTGTGTAGGTCCACAGTCTTGTCCCTGACATCCTTGGAAAGCTCTTTGGTCCTTGCCGTGGTGCAGAGTTTGGCATCTGGACTGATGGATCGCTTCAGTGGACAGGTGTCTTTTTTTTATACTGGTTTATACGAGCTGAGAGGGCTGCCACTGTCAGCTTCTTACCTCTATAAGATCCACCTGGGAGCTAGAGATCTTGCTGATGGATCAAATACTTTATTTATAATTAATTTATTTATAATTCCTTTTCTTTCTTTTCTTTTTTTCAACGCATTTTTCTGGATTGTTTTGTCATTGTCTCTTACTGTTGAAATAAACCTACCATTGAAATTATACACTCATCATTTCTTTGTTAGTGAGCAAACGAACAAAATCAGCAAATAGTCTGATAGTTTTTCAAATAGTTTTTGTGTGCTGCTGACATGTCCGTCGCTGTATAATCCGTGGTCTCTATGTTCGACTCAGTCATTGCTGTGGTTTAATCGAGGTGTGTTCAGACAGAGTCATGCAGGTGTGGCTCACCAATCTGAAATCAAGGCTCGGTCCTCGGCGAATGATTCAGATGTTGAGGAAATGCATCCGGAGCCATTCCATCTTGTGTAAGAAGCTTATCTGTGTCTTCATTAGCCCTTATGACTTCCCTCACGACTTCCTGTAAGCAGCCATCACTCGGTTAATGCAGATGGGCTCATTGAAACTGAGCTGTTTGGAACTGTTGGGTATCCCTGGCAACTTCACCACGGTGTGTGAGCGGCTCTGACTGGACTGAGCGGTGACTCATGAGCTTAAACTAACCGAAGGGGCGTTTAACTGTTTGCTCTTGGTTTAATCCCTCACCTCAAGAAAGCATCACATCTCGCTCGGAACAGAAGCTTTGTTTCACTCATCCGCAGATGTTGAACCCTCTGTAGAGTCTCCACTCCTCACAAACTCGTCGTTTCTAGCTTCTACTGCAGGGGTGCCAAACTCATTTTCACTGAGGGCCACATTAGCATGATGGCTGTCCTCAAAGGGCCAGATGTAACTTATAAATGTAAAACAATGTAATGTAAAATAAATGTAACTACTCCTTAATGTAAAATAACTCATTATTTATAACTTATTCAAGTGACAATTCAGTTACATAGAAACAACTGTAAGCTTGTTGTTCTAATATAAATCCCTTTCATTTTTGTCAGCTTCTGAAAACCCACAGAACTCCATTATTGAAGGATCAAACTGTCCACGTGAATAAAGAAAAATAGCATTTTTGTCATTTCACATCTTGAAATGTATTTTATCGTGAGAAATCGGAGGTGTAGCGTGAGAAATCATTCAAATGCTGAGTCTTTCGTTCAATGTGTGAGAGTTGGCAGCTCTGCAGTTTCACTCGTGAATATGGATGCGGAAACACTGTTGAGGGAAATGTAGGTTTTTGTTTTTTTTTTTAGACACTCAAAACTTTCAAGCTCTCGCGGGCCACATGAGATTACATGATGGGCCGCATCTGGCCTTGAGTTTGACACATGTGCTCTACTGCATGCAGAAAATGTTAGAATAAATATAAAACCTATATAAAATAATCACAAATGAAAGCATACGCCAAATGTTTGCCCACTGAACAGTGCTCTGATGAGTCAAGCAGCTCTTTCTGAGATCTGTTAGGTGACCATAAGGATGTTTCTTCTAGAAGTGCTGTGTCTTTCCCTCCATGTCTAACATCAGCAGAGCGTCTCAGCTAAATCCAGTCTTGAATTATGCCTCGTCTATAGAATAACTCCTGATAAGAAGATCGCGGTGTTCTCCTAGACTCTTACTCGCACATAACTGAAACTTTATCCACTCTTTCTTCAAATCAGGATTTGCTTATAAACCTCCTGCATGACTCGAGTCCTTCCACTCTAAACCAACGACTTATCAGTTCATGAGCAGGAAGAGGATGGCTATTTGTACAGAGGGGGTGGGGCTAAAATTCCTTAGTTCAGGGGTTCTCCAATAGTGGTACGGGTACCCCCAGAGCTACGTGAATGGCCCGAAGGGAAAATGGAGTATGAGTTTGGCATGAAGAGTGAAACTTCATTGTTGGTGTCTGACCAGTGCAGCTTTATCTTTATAGAGATATCGATCTCTGTATTTATTTATTTATTTATAATATTATATATGTTTATATTCACTTATTTGTAGTCATTGGTAGCAGGGCGTATGTGGCTGGAAAAAGTTTAATTTACGCTGCACCTGCAGAAGAAACTCTTATCGATGAGATTAAACTGTAGTGCTTCCGTGCGCCGCTCATCAATGTCATCTGATCTTCCACGATCTCATGAGGATGGCAAGGAACAAAGACATCTCCTAAAAGATCCAAAGCCGCGTTATTTTCTCAGTAGAAGTTTAATATCTGCAGGGTCATTAGAATAGACTTTGTGCCCAAATCTTCCAGCGAACGTCATTTCCTCCTCCTCCCGCACCAGTCTGATTGGCTTGCGGCCTACTAGGAGAACAGCTTTTGAAGCACACACTCTCATCATGCTTCTAACTAACGGACTCTCTGCTGCTTTTGTAGCACCTGGTCCTTGAGGTGGCATCAGGGTCTCTGTACTCCTCATCGTTCTATTCTCCGGACTTCGTTTCACATTATTTCTGTGTTTAACTTAAAAACGAGCATTTCCTCGCGGTGGTGCATCTGAAGAGAGAGCGTTCTCCTCATCCCTCTTCCACATCTCTTTCATCCTGAGGGCATCTGGCTCGCTTTCTCTCCTTCTATTTCATAGTGTGATCTCCGCCATAGGAGATGCCTTTGTTCCTTGCCATCCTCGTGACCTCACTGAAGATCCTGAAGCTCTCCGCTTACTGTGAACAGGGGCTTTCACTTCTTTTTGCAGATGAAATATAAACTTTTTTGTTTGCCATTTTTTTTTAGCTTTGTTACTTGCAGTTCTTTATTTATTTTGTTGTTGTTGGGACTTGAATAGATTAAAACACACAACCGTATCTTCAGTGTAATTCCGCAGGAGGACAAAACACCAAATCAAAATTTTATAATGAATACGTCGCAGAATACAGAGTTGTTGTTTTTTTCAGCACTTGCTCCCTTAGAACTTCTAAAAATGTATATTATTTCTTTCGTTTGAGTTTATTTGGATCAGGACATTTGTTTAGATTTAATTGTAACATTAATGTTTATTATTCATGATTTTAGTTTATAAATATTTAATGTTAAATTTCATTCAAATTAGCCTCACGAAATGTTCAAACTAGTTTATAAATAAGTAATGTTCACTTCGCACTGCTTACAAAATAAGAAATTACTGCATGATTCGTCATCTATCAATTATTAACTAAACCAAAATGGCCAAGAAACATTTGTGTTTAATGAACGATGATCGTGTGTCATTCCAAGCAAAGTCTTTACATGAAATAATGAACAAAAAATAACAATTATTGAAAAGTTTAATAGTGAAATCTGCTTCTGTATCGATGTACAGTTGCACTCGGAAACATTTCAAGTGTTTCCAAACAACGGTGTTTCCTCTTCTTAGATCAAAATGAAACTTTCCAAAAGCCCCTGATCAAAAGTTTAAGCTCCTAATATTCTCTGCACCCCCCCTTTAACACCAGTGATGGCCTGAAGTCTCTTGAGGTAGTTGAGGATGAGGTTCTTTATCTTCTCTGTTGGTAAAGTGGCACATTGTTCTTGGACTCCCCAGAGTGCTTCAGGAGACTGAGATCCGCTCCAGAACCTTCTCTTTGTTCTGGTGGAACCGATGACGAGTGGGCGTGGCCTTGTGTTTTGGATCGTTGTGGTGTTGGAATGTTCAGGAACATCCTGTGAGCAGCTTCCAGCTGATGGGGAGCTCACACATCCCCAGAGCACCAGTGACCCGCCTCCGTGCTTCACTGTGGGGATGGTGCTCCGTTCATCAAAGGCCTTGGTGACTCCTCTCCAAATGTAGAGTGTATGGTTGTGGCCAAAAAGATCAGTTTTGTTCTCATCGCTCCAAATACCTTTGTTCCAGGAGTTTGGAGCTTGTCTCGGAGCTGTTTTTGGCGGATTGTAAGCGGCTGTAAACGTTTTTTCTTTGCGTCCCTTACAATTCTTCAGGAATTTGTATCAGAACTTTTTGTACGTTTCAACATATTGCCTCATTTTCCACTTCTTCATCAGAGTTTGAACACTGCTGACGGGGGTTCAGCTATTATTGGATGTATTTTTAGTTATTTTGAGAGGACTATACATTTTCACTGCTAAACAAAGTTTGACTATTTTTCGTCGTGTAAAATGGTCATTTCTGCAGTTTTGTCCTGTGAAGAGATCAACATTTGCAGAAATGTGAGGGGTGCATTTGTGACGTACTGTATTCCACACCTTGTGTCGTGCGTACAAGAGATGTATTTATCTTCTAGAGTACGTTGACCAATCAAAAGCAAGATAATGCTTTGAGTGCAAATAATAAGTTCCTAATTTCAGAAGGAAAGTAATGCTTTGTGTATAGAGCAATAAAAACAAGATTAAAAAGGGTGTTGGTTAAATTTGCATAGCAGAGATAAACATGCAAATGTGTGTTTTAGATATCAGCTGGGGCTCCATGGAACACATTAAATGACATCGAAGCTCATGCAGCAGTGTACCCAGAACAGGCAAACTCCCTTTCCTCCCGCTTTAGGGCAAATGCACATGATTCATCGTAAGCAATAATTCAGCTGAAAACTCTTCGTTTACTTTTAAAGGCGTTTTCACATATTGGAACAGGTGGAACAGTAAAGGTAGCATTAAAGTGAAAATGGTTTAATTTTTGTAAACTGTCTTTTATTGGAGCCAGTTCCAGTATAAAACAAGTGTAAGTAGGGTGTCTTTGTTACGTAGAGATCATCAAGAAGCTACAAGGTGCTGAGATGAAGCTACCACACTGGAAAAGAGAAGCACACATCGCAGAGATGGGCAGAGATGACGTCAGCGCGCACCGACGGCTCCGGAGTGTGATGGGAATTTTCCTATATAATACTACCATCTAGTGGTCATTTAGAGAAATGTAATTTGAGAAACTTAAGAGCACACGTCATACTTCAGCCCCGCCCCTTGAGGCTCGAGGTTCTTCTTCCAATGCGGATAACACGTGTGTAGGAAATGCGTTGAGACTGCTAAATCTTTACAATAAATCAAACGGTCTCCAGTGTTTATTATCCATTGAGAAGGTATATTTTACCATAACGGGAGCTAGGCCAAAATTTCGCTCTGCGAAAAATACGGTAATTTTAATACATTTTTGTTGCAACCTAATTTGTTTGCCGTTTCCTTTAAAAACAGGAAGTGCCAACAAAGAAATAGAAACAGCACGGGAGCCTGTTGAAAATAAAGCAGATGTTTCAGGTTACTGTAGACCGAGACCAATGTACCAGTGACGTGCACTCCATGCAACTTACAAAAATAAATTAACCAATTTTATACATTCACACATCAATTGATTAATGTGTATTTTACTATTATTTCCTGTTAAAATTCATTTATTTGTTCATTTATTTTCCAACCCACTTATTTGGGGTCACAGGCATCTGCCGGTGCCTATCTCCAGCGCACATTGGGGGTACACCTTGCACAGGTTGCCAGTCCATCGCAATCCTTTAAATTCATTTTTTAAAATTTCTTTTCCAAAATCTCTGCATTTCACTTTTGCCGTTCAGATAGTACTAATGGGAGGTTTTGTTTATTTTGGTGGCTTTTGTTTATTTTGGTGACAAAAACCCCAACATCGAGTCAACAATACAAAAGTACAACAATAAGGGAAGTTGTGAAGATCATTAACACAAACTAAACATGTCTGATTCTTTCCAAAACTTCAAGATTGGGTCGTTTGTTTCAGTACCCACCATGTGCAGTGAGACAGGATCTTTGATATTCATTTTGGCAAAACACAGAGAAATGCCACCACTGTACCAGTGAAATACCATCCCAAGTGAGAGAGTGATTTGAAGTCGTCTGGCTCTGGGTGGGGAGCAATCGCAGGAACGAGATGCAGAGATCGAGATGCAGGAGGAGTTCCACTATAAAGAGTTATTCTTTTGGAACGCTTCGTTCACGAACAGCACGACACTATGACAAGTCCTCACCTTGGATTGCGCATCTTTTAATAAACGTTTAAAACGACTCGATTATGAATTGTACAAAACTCTCACGTGACGCCGCCTGCGATGATTGGTGGTTCGAACCGTCTGCTCTCATTGGATTCTGTGTATCGCATGCATCTCCAAAACGGACGCCTAACAACAAACATTTCACTACTGTTATTACCCGTCGTATATTATGTAAAAAGTGCATTAAACAATACCATGAAGCAGCCTTTCAGTAAGAACCAGTCACGATGCGGGGAATCGATAACTCAAACGCGGAGCTGAGTGCTGAAATCTGAGTTTTTAATCTCCGTATTTGACAATTTTGACATTGCAGTGAATTAGAACCTGCTCAGTTCAGGAGCCAGCCTCTAGCGGCCGGTCGAGGAACTTCAGTTCAATCACTTCCTATTAGGCCTCATGAGGGAAAGCAGGAGGTTGCCCCTCGAAACGAATCTGTGTCTGAAGAGGATGAGGCTCAGTCACTGATTGGCCTCAAAGGAATCAAAAGTAATTGGAGCAGGATTCCTCTCAGTGGTAAAAATCCATTTACATTACTTTTGACACTTCCACTATTTTTGTAAGCGTGACATTTCTACTGGCACTGAGAGTGGGAGGAGCTTTGTTTAAAAGTATGAAATCTGTGGGGGGAGGGGTGTAGTAACGGGTGACGTCACATTTTGAGCCAAAGATTCGTTTGTAAGAAAGAATTAGTTTCAGAGTCGACTCTTTTAGTATTAACACCTAGAACTCGATACACAGAGAATTCCTACAAATTTTTCGGACTTAATTTATAGGTAAAGGCAAGTTGAGAGAATAACATTTTTGTGCTTTTTTTGTATTCTACAGTTTTTTTTTTAATTAAAAATATATATATTTATACACACACACACATACACATATATATCAGTGTTTCCCTTACCATTATATTAGGGGGGCGCCCCGCCCCCCTTGAAGGTCAAGTTAATTTTATTTTATTTTCGTCGAAAAACGACAGAAGTAATTTATAACAGGCCTTTGCTTTTTTCTTTTATTAAACTAAATAGCATTATGTTCTTTATACGATGGCATGTAATTTCTGTTTCAACGTTTGCGCGTTTACAATTGTCCACCGTATCGCGCACGGCGGAGTTCCGCCCCGATGCGCGCGCACCGCGAAGTTCCGCTCCGATGCGCGCACACACACACACCCATCAGCGGACAGAGACCGCGCTTTAAACGCTCCCAAGGTGGTGGTGATGATGACAACACGTGTTCTGCTGCGAGCAGCAGCCGGTGTAGCTTTCCTACTCCGAATCAAAGTACAGAAAAGAGCCCAAGTGCTGCATGTGTGGTGTAAGAATAAAATAAGCTCCTAAACAAAGTAGGCAGCCTCATGGGGTTGTTTTATTTTGTTCCCGTGAGCGATTAATTTGGACTGGGTTCTGAGTGCGGTGACTATTGTCCAGCCACATTAATGCAGCCACGCCACTAGGGGGAGCACTAGCGTTGAGAATTAATTTGGTGCGAGCTCAGAACTTTCCGTTTGATTGAGAGTGAAGTCACTGCTGAGCGAGCGCTGAATAATTCTTCTGTTTTTCTGTATGTTTCAGGTGAGTAGGGCTAAATAGATTCATCTAAACAAAAGGTGTTCATGTTTAAGTGCAATGTTAAGTTTAATGAGCGTTTGGGCAAGTTTCGAATGCCTTTGTAAATGAATGGTTTCTGGGAAATGAGAGAAACCGCTTGATAAAATGAGCTAATCCCATGCTTATGCTGTGTTTAGTATTGATATTGTTTTGAATTAATTGGAGAAGACGCAAGCATTGATGGTTAAAACCGCGCGTCGCGGGTGCGCGCATCACGGGAGCGCGCGTCGGCCATTAAACAAGCCCATGGGGAAGAAGTTGGAAATTTGTCGGGAAAGCGGAAATTGTAGAATATTTATAAACGTTTGAGTTGTGAAGTTACATGGTTCATCTGATAACTACCGGTGTAATTGAGTGCTTTAATCACAGAGGAAGCCCTGGGAGTTAACAGGGAAAATATTGCTGATGCATTGTTCTTTTTTGGTTTGTGTACAATTATTAATGTTAGTTTTGTGTAATTTGAGTCTAGACCTCAGAACTTTCCATTTGATTGAGAGTGAAGTCACTGCTGAGCGAGCGCTGAATAATTCTTCTGTTTTTCTAAATAAATGTGTTGCAATAAAGTCAGAGTCTTTCAAAAACTGTGACACATGTCCTGCCCCTGACAAGCAGCAAAAGTCTAGCCACCACAGAACGACAGGTTTTGACCCAGCTTGGCTGTCAGAGGCGAAATACTCCCCCTGGCTGTACAAGACTGATCTTGGTAAGTAAGTAAATACACACAAGCATTAATGAACGAATTGATAAATAAATTGCTTAATTAATAGCTAGCTAGTTAGTTATACAATGGCATTTCCTGCTTTAAACTATCACTATGTTAAGTTGATTTTTACTGTTGTTACTATCAGTTATCACTTTTAAAGCCTAACAGTTAATGTACTTACAGGTCAAAACAGACATTCGCAATAGGCTGCAAGGGGACCATCTTGCAGCCTGCATGCGGATCTCAATAAATGGGCCAGAAGTTTCAGACTATCCATACCAAGATGCTCTGGAAATGTTCTTTCAGAAGCCCAGAAAGATGCACTGCAGTGACAAAAGCTGCACACTTTGTGAATAATTAACATATTAAAATAAATCTGATGTTTAGTGTTTAGTTCAGTGTACAGTTGTTTAGTTATTGTACAGTAATTGTACAGACATTATAATATATTGGTATACTGCAATTAAAAGAAACATATAAACACTATTAAGTGTTTGTGTGAGTGTTTTGCCGCACCACCCATAACACCCCCCCCCCCAAGGCCATGATCCTAGGGGAAACACTGTATATTATTATTATTTTTCTTAAGATTTTCTTCTGTGTGTGGCAGTTGTTTTTATTGACAGGTCGGTGGAGAGAGACAGGAAGTGATGTAGGAGAGAGATTGGTGAGGGTTTGGGACTCAACCCCAGCACACTACGGAGACAGGCTGAAATACAACAGAGCATGTTAATGTTTGCCAATCGAATCTCTGTATTTCATATGTTTATAAACCTCCAAAGAGTTCTCTGACGCTTACAGTCTCTAGCTTACAGTAATTGCTTCTGAGTTGGTGGAACAGAGTCGATGCATGAGGTTATGGGTGAAACATGGAGAGATGTGTCGGTGTAAAGCTTGAGCAGTGGTGGAGTTTCTCCTGTGTGTGAGCCGGGAAAGATTCTTTTAATGAAATGATTTGCCACTAACAAATATCTTCTTGGCATGTAGATGAATAATTATATCCCGTTTGGAAAGGAAAGGAAAAGCGTGATCATGTGACACACAGCCTGAGCTGGTGTTTGCCAAAGCCCTCATTATGTGGATCTCTGGCAGAGTCAATCCGGTGGAATCGAGTTATGTGTTTTCCATGGAAAAACGAACAAACTGTATGTTGCAAGGCTGAACAGAGGAGCTCTGTGATGCAGATTGTGTTGGACGCCTGGGCTTGTGTAAGTAGAAGGTGGAGATTGATGCTCTTCTGGATGGATCAGGGGCGTAAGGGAGAGACTGAGTCACCAGTGGTTTCTAAACCGCCACGCCGGCAACACCGTGCTTTGTGCACCACGAGTTCTACAACACAGAGTAGAAGAAACGCTAGATCTAGACTGAATATGTACACGATCCGATCCATGTAACGATTGGATTCTCAATCCAGAACACGGTTACGAGCTGATGATCCGTTCTTTTTTTAAAAGCTCGCTTCACAGAGAATTATTCCTAGAGACTTTAGCTGAGATTTATCTGGCTTTCTTTAAAGAATTTCATCAGAGAACACCCTTCACATGTTCTTTTAGAAAATGTCGAATTTGTTCATATTTGTAGATCAATACATGCTCATTTCATTTGAAATAAATACATTTTGAGTTTTTAGTTGTAGAAGAACAGATGACGCTGTGCAGTTCGATGATCAAGAAGGTTTATTGCTGAACAGTAGTTGATGGAGATAAAGCTTTATTCTGAATTCACCGTAACATAAAAACATAAATTAATGTTTTTAATGATCCATCTGAACCTGGATTCTGATTGGCTGGGAGGTTTGGTTACGTTCACTTATAAGATCAATTTATTGAGAGATTATTGATATTGTTGGAAGCTTTGGCAGTCAATGTCCCTTTCTCATGCCACTAAAGCTGACTTTGAATTGAGGAAGATGCCAACACTAAACGAGGATCAGTGGTTTGTTCGTTTAAAAACCTCTTGGTGTCCTCTCTGGAGCTGGACAGACAGTGAAAGATATAGAACCTGTTATTGATTCATTCATACATTTACTTTTAAAAGAAAGAAGGAAACTTATAATTAGGTTATAATGTCATTCATTGTAAAATGTAAAACGGAGAGTAGGTCGGTGAGGCTTGTACCTGACAGATAACAAGTGCTAATGCAGTGCACCGTAAAGAGCAGAGAACAAATCATTTGTTGGTGAAACGGCTTTGAACCGTCGAAGAGCTGTGGTAAGTTTGCGGAGCAGAGGGCAAAGACAATTCCATAATGCTCCGCCCCCTAAGGAAGATAATTTGTGACTGCAGAAGACCTGAAAGTGTGGACTGGATGAATGCGGTCAGATCGATACGAAGGGGTAAGACCTTGAAAATCTTTGAGGATCTTGTAATTAATTCTGTATGGAACTGCTATCCAGTGGAGTTGATCAAGAATGGGACTCATGGTATATCAGATGAGTAAACCACAGAAGTGGGCCAAGAACTGAGCCCTGCGGAACACCACGAGAGCAGCAGAAGAATTGGGATGCTGAGGTTGCCAGAGTCGATGGTGATGAGAAGGTCGTACGAGAGCTCTCTCTCTCTCTCTCTCTCTCTCTCTCAGCACTATGACGGCGGATTGAAAACTTTCATAAAGATTATGAGAACATGCATAGGGCTGAAGCGAGACGGAGGATTTCAAGACGATCCAGCTTTGGACAACGTCTGCGAGGGTTCAAACCATAAAACCTGCAGAGCCGATTCCCAGCCGGACCAGTACCGATGCAGCCAGAAGAGTCTGTAAGCTGCAGGGCATGCGATGACGAACAGCACAGGAGGACCAGGACCAGGCAGACAGATCCAAGCAGCTCGCAAAGCCGAACCCTGACCGGAGCAGGTCTGATGAACCTACAGTTGAGGCCGGCAGATGCAAAGAGCTCCCCGCAGCAGCCGATCAGTAGCTAGATGTTTGTGGAGTAGACTAGATGAAACTAGGTCCATCGAAGCTGTAATCCCCTAGAGATGTCAGCGGTGTGTCGGAGCAGATGCTGACGTGAGCAAAAGAGAAAAAACGGGAGGAAGGCATTCAATGGAATTCTCCACTTTTTTGACATGAAGCAAAATAAAATAAATCTTGTTTTACCATTTTGGAAGGAAGTCCATCTCCGTTTCTCACGCCAACACTTTTAGCATTATCAGCTGAAGACCAGTAGCCTGTTTCTTGCAAGGGGATCAGGGTTCGATTCCACCCCCCACATCTCTCTCTCCCTCCAAACTGTTTTTTTTCTACTTGATCTCTTTACTCCTCTGCTTCTTGCAAATATTTCCTTTGCTTTGAAGGTGCAAACATCACAAAAACAATGAATTTACAAAAGCATTTTAGCGGTGCTTCATGTTTGAAACAATGTGGTTGATTTTGCAAAGACTTGTTGAAAACGACTACAGTCTTCTTTTATTTCAGAAAAATAGACAAACGGACCAAAGCCATAATGGACGTGTTGAAGATCGGTCAGGTTTTCCACATCTGGTCTTTTACTGTGTGAAGGTTGCTGTCGTTTCAATGAGCCAAATCTGTCTCAGGTTTGCTCTGTTAATTTTAGCTTGTTTAGATGTGGAGGAGGGTGCTGCTGACCATCTTTTTCCTTCCGACCATTCATTTTTCCCGCTGTATGTTTCAGTGCCGTCTCTATGGAGACCCGTGCTGTCGGCTGGAGTGAGTCAGAAGCCACTCCACAATTAAAAGGAAACCTTTATTCATAGCTCTGTGGGAAAGGGGAAGCCCTTCCTGATGCTCAGAGACTCCCATTTGTGCTCCACTCCTAATGGAAAGTAGACATCACACACGTCACATTTGAAATGACTGAACACTATATAGTGGAAATGATGGATATACCCATATTACATAGTGTGTAGGCGTAAGATTCTTTGAGATGCGGTTAAAGTTCCAACATTTTTTGCTTGTTTTTACAACAAACAGATTTCACGAGCGAGATCCTTTTTAATACGTTTAACAGTGAGATCTTCAAACAAAAAGAAGACGGAGCTAAAAGTTCTGTTTTGGTCGATTTAATGAATGCCCAAATCAAAAAGATTCAACCCTTTCTAGGAGGTTGTTTGTTTTAAAGTTTCTCATGAATCTTTCTGTGTTGACTAAAATAGCAGAAAATCATAATGTGGTTTTATTGTTTCAGTAATTTTCCTAAATTAATAATGATATCAATTCATTGTCAATATTAATGAATAATATTTTACACAATCTACCTCATACTCTTAATTAATTAAGTTAATAATAAGTACCTTGCAAAACAACTAGTAAAATAACCTGCGCAGTCACCGTGACCACCATTAGTTTTGAGAATAAAAAGCATTTGTTGTTTGTTATTGGTCATAAAGATGCACGCGTGTCGAGAACTCCATGATCAAGAAGTTTAAAGAGATATAAAAGAGAAATGTTCCGTGAGATAGCTATATATATTAGGGGTGTAACGGTTCACGGTATGTATTGAACCGTTTCGGTACGGCCTGTTCGGTTCGGTACACTTGCGTACCGTTTCGGTATTCGGTATTTTTATTAAATTATATAAATGTATTATCAGCGCGATATTAAGCGCAGCGCAACAATGTTCTTAGGCGAGTTTCCGCACGGACGCTATTGACTGACGAGCACGAGCGCGAGAATCATATCAAAAGCGAAAGAGAAGCCAGAGCTTGAAGACCCTCTCACCTCACTGCGGTCTCGTGTTTGAGAACACTTTGGCTTCTCTGTTAAAAGACATAACGGGGATAGACGAGTGGATAAATTTAAAGTTGTATGCCGACATTGTTCCACGGAGATCGGGCAGGCAACACATCTAACATTTTCTACTGCTGGAGGTATTATAACCAGATCTATGCTCTCTTCAGAAAATGTGGATAGGTAATCTATCCTAACAGGGCTCTAGACTAACTTTTTGCACTGGTTGCACTGGTGCGCCTAAATTTTTTTCTTAGGTGCACCAGCACAAAAGTTAGGTGCACCCAAATTTTCAACCGCATCACATTAAACACCCCATTTTCACAAGTTCACTTTTTTTAGTTATCTATTCATTTATTCTTTTTAAATCACTGTCCATAGACAATATTGACTTGTAAATGATTAACTAACAACCTGGTCAATATAAAGTTCTTTATTTGAAGCACAATTATACAAGAAAGGTAACTAAAACTTACTGAAAAGGTGTTTAAAGTGCTTTTCTGAGCTGAAATTTAAACTTTAAACTGATTTTGGTCCCCAAGAGCAGCAAATGTTTTCTTTGAAGCAGCATTAATTCCTTATTAAACAAATAAAAACGATAATAACATTTACTACCCAGATCAAGAGTTTATAATGCAGCCTATTTATTATTTTTTTTTTAAGTATTAGAATATTATGGTTAATGCAGTAACGAGACGTTAGGCATATTATTGACATAGGCTCCATAACATAACATGACATGGCTTACCTTGGGCATGAGCATGCTCGACCTCACTGTGTTCAATAATATATTCATCGGTCTTCCTCTCCGCAAGATACGACTGTACACAATGACGAATTCCTTTGTGGCGATATATGTGTCTCCGTCGATCAGGAATTCCACGTACGCACTGTTCACAATTTGCACAGACGTCTTTTTTTTCCAATGTATCTGCGATGACTTCTATAAATTGGGTGCGCGCGACATCATTGCTGTACGTCGGGTTAACAATCAAGCCATTTTTCTTCATAAGAATTAATTCGGACTTGAATTTAGTGAAGGGGAGTTCTTCTTTTGCAATATTGTAGGCAACGTAAAACTTAATTCTCATCTCGGCCTCGTCTGATGATCTGTTTGCAGCTGCCTGCCGCTGAAAGGCAGCGGGGAGAGGGGACACTTGCGCGGTGCATTTATCGCGGCATGTTATGTGTTTTATAGAAAATTCTGAAGTTTGTAGTTTCGATTCTAAATGTATTAGAGCCAGTCACAGGGGAGGTTGAGGCTCCGTGTCAGAGCATTGGTTATGATTTTCACGATCAGGCCCTAACTTATCTTTCTTAATGAAAAATCTGTCAATCGTTCTTTTCATCTTCTCTCGTAATCCACGGCTACATCCACTGTTTACCTGATGGACTCACCTCTCTCTGTCTGACTGCATCTCATGCATTTTCAAACGTACGTTCACACACACATACAGGAATATCTGGACCACGGCCAATCAGAGGGGGGGTTGGGCGGGATACGCTTTTCACTATCTCTGATTGGTTTAGACCACGATATGTGTCTGTTGTTGAACAACAGGGAGACTCACAGAGTTTCGTTTTTTTCCCCTCGAACGACGGGTTGCACCGGTGCAACCTTTGATTTTTTTTTTTTTTAGTCGCACCATTGAGAAATTAGGTCGCATATGCGACCAAATTGGTCGCACTCTAGAGCTCTGCCTAACTAGTTGCAGTATTTCATTTTTTATTTTTTTCTTAATAAAGAGTGCAATTTATTTAAAATATCACCCAAATGTGTCACTTTTATTTATTTTCTGCAAGAATTCTACTGTGTATTAGCAGCTTTTTAAAATAAAGATTATGTAAGTTCTTATTGTTTTGTACTGAACCGAATGAACCGAACCGAACTCTCCAAGACTCTCCAAAATATATATATATATATATATATATATATATATATATATATATATATATATATATATATATATCAATATCTCAGCTGTGATGAGCAAAGACGGCGACCCAGAGCGGATTACTAGCACCTCAGTGACCTCACACTAGTTTTCATTACAGCGGAACATTTCTCTTTTATATCTCTTTAAACTTCTTGATCATGGAGTTCTCGAATATATTGAGCTTCAGGGGTTTCCTTAACATCCGTACGTGTGTAACCTTTAAACAAACAATCCGGAAGCAAGAGTTTTGTAAAAGCATAATTTTCTCTATACATAATGCAAGAATAATACTATCCGCATCTGACCAATCAAAGGTTTTAGACGATGTTTGAATTCATCCGGGGAACAGTGCGGACTGTAACTTGCAAACAAAGACTTGAAAGCTCCAGGTCTTAGCTCTTAGTACCTCTTGCCTATAGGTATCAGAGATAACATTTGAAACAGTGACTTGATGTGCTTCGATTGACACATTTGGTCTGGTTTTCACCTTTGTTTATAAGGGTTTGCTGTGGCAGACACTCAGAGAACGCTCGTGTAGATGAGAGCTTTGCTTACGGCATTCACCCCGAGGCTGTGTCCAGGCTTGTGTACAAATTTGTGGTTTTTACATACCTCAGAACCACAGAACTTGAAGTACTAAGCTCTCTGAAAAGCCTGTATTTAAGTGTGTGGAAACCATGTTCATGGTTCAGATATTTTCATAATGGTGTGCCATACTTCCATGGGATTTTACCATGGAAACCATATGGCAAATACTGGGATATCTGAGGGATATGTGTCTGGGTTTTTTCACAGAGTAGAACAAAAATGGAGTTGCAGAAATCTAAAACTAAAGTGTTTTTCCTTCCCCAAATTAGCCCAAAACTTTTCCTCTTGATGCCAAGCCATGGCTTTAATGAAAACCTACTGGGTTTTTCTCGTTCTAGCTTTTGGATCCATTACGTCAAACAACACTCCATAAAATGACAAAACCCTCTGACCCGCTTGACCTAACGCACTCTGTGGACTGGTACAGAGGTGTCGTACCAGCGTGTTCTTCTATTGTCTACTTTTAAAAGCCTTGGGTTTGTTGTTTTCCTGTGGACAGATCCTGGAATCCTTGGCAACTAAAACAGAAAACAAATACAGCAGAATATCTAACTTTAAATAAACGCAGCCATATAACGCTTTACGACGATTGTACTCTTGTAAATGTTCCTTTATTAGTGTCCTCTGTACGACCATTTATCAACTATTAGCACATTAATTTTTACACACTTCGTCGTAGTTCCCAGTAGCACACACACGGCTCCGTTATAAAACAACTCTGGTTTGTTTTCCCTCATGAACACTTCATCAGATCGAGCGTCTTCAGCTATTTTATTTTATTTTTTTTTTTACCACATTCAGGGATGGAGTTTCTTTTTCTGTGTAAGTATTGTAATATAAAACAGTTAATTCTGCAGGAATTTAATTGATTACCTGAGTTGCGATGACCTGCTTTGGGGAATTGAACCAAAGAGTCGATTGGCAGTCGACTCTTAAGACTCGGAATCAAATGAGATCGGTTCAGACCGCAACTTCAAGCTTCGTTAGATTTACTGTCCACCAGTAATTCACATTCGGCAATCAATATTGATCTTTAATCAAATATGACTCGTGTCCCAAAGACACTAATACTCAAGTTAGAGCTAGTAGCAATAGATCGACTATCTCAGGGAGCGATTGAGCATGTATAAACCACAGACAAAGTAATGCGTTTAACAAGTTTATTAACTAATCTAAAACACACAAACTAAGTACTAAAGCTATATAGATAAACACACACACACACACATTCACACTGAGAGAAGGAATGATTTGCAACTGTATTCTGAAATCT
>SRMA01026819.1:101178-119673 GCA_007224835.1 Danionella cerebrum | reverse complement strand
CCTGGCTGAATACATCAATCATTTATCATATTTAAATATTTTATTATCAAAGATACCTTTGTGCATGTTATGATTACTCACTTTACTGTAAAAAGCTGCTTTTGAGACAATGTCTGTTGTGTAAGCGCTATATAAAAGAACGAACTTATTGCGACTAGCCAAATAGCAGAACTCTATGTAACCGAGTTACAAGTATGAGAAGAGTTTCAAATATTTAATTTATATATATTTATATATACATTTAATAATGGCTTGCCAGGTCTATGAATCTTCCAGGAAGATTCCTGGACAAGATACTCTGTAATTGCATCCTTTTGCAAACTCCTGAAAATGTAGTTGTACTTGTCAAAACGGTTTTCTATGTGTTGTGGGTCTGGTGGAATTATTATCTTTGATAATAAAGACTGAAGGCAATGTAAACAGGAACACAGCACAGGCTGCTAGGGAAACATTCATCTTTGTGTAAATTATCCCTAAATTATCACATTTGGGTTTCGGTCTCTAGGTAAAGCATTTGTGGACTTTTGAAAGTTAAAAGGGTTTCTCACTTTTCTCTCAGGGATCACCTGCACGTCCCTTTCTTCATTAGTTCAGTGTACTTTAGCGTCTTGAATAAACACATTGAGCTCAACTCCTTGTGCAGTACAGGATCCTTGTGTAATCTCTTGTACCCAAATAAACAACATTGACCACCACTATAAGCGTCTCACTTTAACCAGACCAACAGAGGTCCTAATTAAAACCTCAGCTCAATTATCAGAGGCGGGATAACAGCTTGTAGTGCATCTAGTACAGTATATTTTCTGACCTTTGCATAATGCATGAAGGAACAGAAAACACATTCACAAGTAAAGTTTAGTAACCTTGTGCATATTTATAGACACTGTGCATATTTTAAAACGAATATTCTCTGGTTGATTGACAGCTGAGTAAACCATGGTTATTGTTATTCGGAGCACAACAAGAGGCATATGTTTTAATGCTATAAATGAAAATAGTCAAATGCACTGAGAAGTGTTCTACAGGCACTGCAGGTTTCATTATATTAATTTTACATTTATGATTAAACATTGAAATTATTTGTTTTCTTTCAACCAGTTGTTAAATCTAACAAAAGTACCCAATAAAAAAAAAACAATAATACTGTAAGATTCATCGTGTTCAAATTAAATTGGTATAATATATGGTGTTCTCTGTACAAGTTTAGGATGCTGAAGGTGTACCTTGTGTTTATTTTAGTTTCTGGGAGTGTGATGAGCTCAGTAGATAGAGTAGCACTGCTGTGTAGAGATGCTAGAGCACCACCACCCATTTGCTGAAAAATGAAATGCTTACATAAACATTAATTTACATTAATAAAAATTAAAATAAATATGAATGAATGTGTGTAAACGTGTAAAAGAATAAATAGGAGTTCAATGGTGAACATGCTGCGTCTCTCTGTTTTATCAAGTGGAATATGGCGCAAAGATAAAAAAAGAAAAGGGTTAAGGCTAATGATGTGCATCATTTTTAGATTTATCGCATTTCTAATCATCTTTTCCGGCTGTTGACATTAAAAGTGGTGAAACCATTCCATGAAGGCACCTGCCTTAATATTCCATAGCAAACATCAAATCCTCCTTCAATACTATTCCACTGATGATAGTCCAGCACCAAATCGTATGTATTCTGGTTCAATTACTGAACAAACTAAACTTTTCTTTGTATTAACTTTATAAATAAGTTATATATACATTTAGAAATTAAAATAAAATCCATGGAATATTTTATTTTCACCCAAGTTGTTTCTTCATGTTTATTGAAAAATCGTCACTTCCATAACTCACAACATAACTTTAAAGTAGACCTTTATAGTTTTTGCTTTTTATACTTAATTTTTAGGGGAAAAGCACTGCAGCACGACTCAGTTTAGGGTAGCTATCTGGTGTTGTGTAGTAACGGTGGGAGACCCAAATCAGCAGGATACCCTAGAAATGACCAGTAGATACCAGGTAAGCAAGGAATAGTCTTTTGCTTTTCTGGTGCACTGACCCTTGTGGTTGTGTTTGCTCTAACATGTGTTTTGATTGTCAGCCTATCTAATCTCATTACATCTAATCCAGACCCCTCATCTTCATTTCTGATCAATTAAACAATTAATTGTAGAATTAAGTGTCTGTTTTTGTAAGTTGCCTTGCAAATATACTACTACAACAACATGATCAGTATTACAGATGAGACATGACACTTACATTTCATGGGCATCTAATATATTAGTTATTAATTTAAAAGTATGTCTCAGTGCTTCACCTTGAGGCTTTCAGACACATCTCTGTTTGATATCAAAAGAAAATTGATTCTGATTGTTTTAGGCAGTGATTTTCACACTGGAAAGCAGCAGGCGTCACAAGGTAATCAAGGAATATATAATCAGTGCTGTATCCATGACGACCTGTTGAAAAATCATTAGGAAGAGCAACATGTAGATAATAGCAGGGGGATTGCAGGATGAAAATGGTCTTATTCAGCTAAATAGAGATGTGGAGAACTACATAATAGCTCTATGTGTGAGTTGTGCAGCGTACACTCTAAGTGGTCAGCTGATCAAATGCTCATTATGTTGATCATAACGAACACTCTCTTTGATGTCTGCACGTATATCTTAGGTGCATGTACATTTAGGTACAGTAAATGGAAATTTGAATTCACAGCCTTTCAAAAGCAGACACTATGTGGTAGATGGTAATACACTTTGCTCACACTGTTCCCTCCTACATGTTTTATATTGTGTACATTTTTAAATGAAAAGTATACCTTGTATTTAATCTGATGTAGAGTTCTATGCAAAAGGTGGGTGTAAAAATGTATTAAAATAGATTGAAAATAGCTTGAATAGAACACATTGATTTGCCAGGCTGCTGGGTAATGTTTGGTTGGGAGAGGCGCCGTTGACCCAGTATACTGTAACTACCTTGTGTCTTGTTGCTCTGCTAAATCTTGTCAAGAAGAGGAAACGGTCTTTCTTCATCTTGATAGCTAAGCTAGTCCTCACCCAGTTTTACTCTCCCAGCCCTCATCCAGTTTTCTGTTTCATGTCAAGACTGGGTTTAAACAGACATGTGACATTGATGATTATTAGCAACTGTTTGGTATAATTTGTTGATCATACCCTTGACTATAAATACCTGTCTTTGTTTAAGTGTTCCAATTAGAACTGTTGCAGGTTGTAAGGCAAAAGGCAGTAATTCCAAACAATTTTGGATTTAGATTTACGTTGTCACTTTTGCAAAAAAACAAAAAAAAAACAAAAATAACAATTATTTATATTTTTTGAATGGATTTTTTTTTTATTTCAGCAATTTTTCATTGTTCACATTGATTATACATGTTGCCTTTCATTGAGGGCGCTAGTGATTACAAATGGTGATTGAGTATTTTCAAAACTATTTTGGAGTTATGCTTCTGTGGGCTCATCCAGTAGTCTGAAACCGTGTTTGAGGAACTAATACTTCATCTTGGCATACAGAGATATTTTGCTTTGTTGCAATTAACTTTTTTTATCTATTCTGAGTACAATATACTCCTATTGCATCATATTGTAATACACTCACATAAACATTAAAACACTCAAAGAGTTGTAAAACAAAAGCAGAATGAAAACATCAGGCAGAAACTGGGATGAATGCATCTTCTGTCACAGTACAGTGCTCATTCACTAATGCGTGAGTACTGTAGATTTGTTCTGAGCAGGGATTAAAATGTGATTAATACTGTAACCTCTAATCTCTTCTTGTAAATGATTCCTGCTACCGACAGCATCTGAAAAGCAGACTCCCCATGTTTCAAGACCCTTTACAGCTGAAAAAATAATTGTCAAATTATTGTCAAATACAGTGGTACCTTGAGATACGAATGCTTCACAAATTCCAAGATACGAAGGGAAAAATATTTTGCTTCAGGAATCGAAGATATGAAAAACACAATTCGAGAAATCAAGAAATATGTTCTGCTCTCCCAACATTTCTCCTCTTCTATCCACTTGTTAAGTCTTCTGACGCTTCTGGGTCCTGGTGTTCCACTGTCCCATTGACAGACATTGATAAAAGATGCTGAAAGACCCTGTGGGTGACCTGTGAAAGACCCTGTGGGTGGGGCTCATGGAGTATGGGGTTTGGGATCCTTTGTTAAGGGCTGTCCAGTCCTATTACGACCATTGGGAGGATTAAGTACAACCTGTTCCCAATTTCTCCTAAATGTAAACACACTTGGTTGATCTATGATCTAGTTTGCTTGCTATTAATTAAAAAGTTCTGCCAGTTAGCCATTTTATGATTTATAGTCAAGTAGAAATACTTCAAAGTCTATTGTAAATGTCACTGAAAGGCTGTAGACAAGACATTGAACTAAAGTTAGATGAGCATGTTATAAAGTGAGTGAAGGGATGTAGGAGATTGGTGATTGGCTGGGTGAGTGTTTGGGGAAAGTGGCTTCATGCCTGCCTGGGGAGTTCTGGGTGATTAGTGATTCTGTCTTAGGGCTCTGGACTGGGTTCCTGATTATGGTCTTTATATGAGTAGACAATAATTTTAATAGGGACACCTGTGGTTATCTCTACAGTAATTTAAGATTTGTATGCATATTATACTGCAGAGCGGTAGGTGTTCCTTTTATTAAAATTAAAAACATTGTAGCAAGCAACCCTCATGAATGATCACTAGCATTTCAAATGAATGACATTCTCATAGTGAAAAAGAAAACATCTATCATCCAATTTAAAGTGCTGGGATACACAGAGGAAGGGAACAGCTGGGGAGGATATAACAAGTGGAGTGCAATTCTCTCAGATAGGACGGTGTAAGGCTCTTTAATTAGTTAATCTAGGCACACTGTCAGTCACTTGTCTTCTCAGCTGTGGGGTAAAGATTTACACGTGATGCCCAGCATTTTTAGAGGAGTATTAGAGTCTGAACATGAAAGCAATGGTATTTAAATGCCATGCTTATCAATATCTTTTGTGGTGTAATTTTTGAGTGGGTTTTATATTTGTCAATTGTTTGCGTTTGACCTGTGAATGTGGTTACCTCTGACTGGTGGAAGTGGAATCACCTCCAGCTATCAATTCAAATTTGTTCAATGGAGGATTTCCCGTGACAGTACAGATCAGGAAAGGAGTACAGACACAGAGTCAAAGGGTTTATTGAAAACCAGCAGGTAATGCTAAAGCTACAGCGCTAGCATTAACACTGTAACACTTGGCTTTTATCTGGTTGAGAGTCTGTAATACAGAATATCCCTGGAGGACAGTGTCATCAGGAGGAAGAGGTCAGAAACAGTAAGTAGTCCACTCCTACAGTAAATAATGGAGGTGATATCTACCACCAGGAAGGCGTGGTAGGAAGCCCTGTTTGGAAGTTCATGTAGTTTAGGTGACATCATAGAGCACTACTACAAAAGAGTCGTGGAGCAAGACACACAGGGGAAACACAGACAACATGGCCGACATTGATGGTGTACAACAGGGCTTCTTGGAGATAAATTGAATATAGTGGATACACCGTTGATGTTTGGGTAATGATTTAAATATACACAGGCAACAGCTATGAGGTAAGTTTACAGGGTCTGACTTTAAAGGCCTTTACACACCTATGTGTTTTTTTTTAATGCCGGGGTTTGCATGCAGTAATATTTTGCCTTAATTAGATGCCGCTGATGTAACTATATAAACCAACTGGAAAAAACTGCGTCATTTAAAAAAAAACACACAAGCCGTTTATTTGTTTGTGATTTCACGCCGCATGATTTTAAACAGAATACCAAAGAATGGTGTGTGTGTGCCGTAATTATTTGACGCAAAAAAAAAAAAAAGATGCTGGGACCTAATGGTTACCTGCCTGCCGCACCTGGCCCAAAGTGAGCTCCCCACTTGCTGTTTGTTTCTTCTTTTAGATTTCCTTGAGTCAGGAGATTTTATTTTATCTGTATTGTAACTTTATTTAAATGCTACCTACTCTTTTTTTAATGCTTGGATTTAGTTTGCTATCAAAAAGTACTTTTGTAGTTTCTGTAGTTTTTGGGAAGGAAAGAAGGAAGGAGGAAGCCCACGCAAGCATGGGGAGAACAGCTATATATATGTGTACTGGAGATGGGCACCGGCAGACCCCCATGACCCCATGAAAGGGAATAAGGGAGTTGGATAATGAATGAATTAATCAATAGTTGTTCTTTCAACCACAGTGTAACATTTTCTTATGTGTATTCTATTTTTTTTTCTTATTATATTTTTCACTTATTCAATTACTGTCATTGAGAAAATTCAAGGCAATATCCTGAAACTTTTATTCTGATAGCTCAGATTTCTTCTTGACAATGCTTTTGATGCGACTGTAGAGACTGGGTGAATGGATTTATGAAGACATTTCTGTTTAAGCCCTTTTTCACTATGTAACATACAGTATGTGTTGTCTGGGGACTAAGCCAACCGTAGAAAACCAATCTGAAGAAGTGATGCAATAGGTGAGCAATGTTTTAATGTGAAATTTCCTAACTTTGAATTATACCACTGTCAGTATTCAGCACATTGTTCGTCAAGCTTCCTAAATATAATGGATTAATATGCAGACATTTTCCTATTATCATACATGTTTTTTTCTTGTTAAACTGAATTGGAAATGAATGTATGCATAAAGTGGAACCCGCTGATTCCAAACATTCAGAAAAACTAGCCATAGTTCAACAAAGTTGACAGGTAAACCAGTGTATCTTCATGGACTGAATGGTATGTCTTGACCAGACAGCTTAGAACTACGGAGGAAAGTGTGGAGTGTGTGATCAAAGCTGTTTTCCTCTGGCTCTTCTCCAGATCTCTCCCTCTTTATGCCTCAGCCTGGATAAGCAGACAGATCTGCAGGAGCTGTAAATCACTGTTCAGCAGTCTCAAAACAAGATGTTGGCATCAAACAACACTGTGTGTAATCAGGTCCCTTTCACATTAGCATGGTTGTCTGGCAGAGAACCAAAGAAACCCGTAATATCAATAATAAAGTTCATTGGAGGGGGAAAGGATCTTCAAGCGATGAGAGAAATGTGGCTTTGAAAAGTTGTTTCATTCCACTGTTAGGAATTTAGAATTGAACAAGGGGACATGAGTTTAAAAATCTATTCAAAGTCAGTATATCCTCCACATAAACATCAACTAAATTTATAAGATACAGATTTGGGTAAAGGGTATCAAGCAAAAAGTACAAGTAATTGTGAAAATAGTATAATATTGAGTAAAAGTAATATATCAAATTATATGATTTACTTGAGTAAGAGTAAGTGTTCAAGAGTAAGAATCCATATAAAAGTGTTACAAAATACTTCTCATTTGAATAATAATAATGTTTTTGAGAATTTTTTTAATACTTAATAATTCTCTCTAATAACTCTAATAACAGTTTTGTGGTAATGCTTGGTATCTTTTTAGTACAACCCCAGCACCCATTTTTTTCATTACATATTAATTCCACAACAAACCTGAAATTGTACAAAAAAATACAATTCAGAGAATTTTTTTGCTGAAAAACCTCATATTTCGAGCCGAAAAGTTTTTACGTTTTCTGACAAAAATCAAAAGTGTTGAGACAAAATAAAAATTGATAAGTCCACTAAAAAGGCAAGGTCAAAACAATATGAATTGTATTTAAAAAAAAGGCAATCTCCCCTAAACCTTACAAACTGTTCAAAGCACTTTTTCTTGCATTGTGTTTTTTTAACACAATTAAAAAGAAAACACAAGCCATATTATAGTTATTGTACTTCCAAGGCTTATCTCTATTTTCACCAATAGTACCGTCTTAAGACAATCACCCATTTTCTCAGGTTTTAATTTGAATTACGTTGCAAATTATGTAACATAACTCTTGTAATGTTCTTTAAAAACTAAAAATATCAAAACTAATAACCTTTTTGAAACCCACACATTTTATCTGAAATCAAAATTTAACGGTAGGTTGGTTGCATCATTCTTACTTAATATAAAATAGCTGCTGTGAGTGGCACACGCAACCTTGCAAGTTTGAAATGATTCAGAGACTTTATACATCTCTCTTTGAAGGGCTCTTTGCTTTGAGAAAAGTTAAATATACTGAATGATCCCACAAACTTGCTATTTACAATAAAATTAGATTATGGAAAAAAAAAACTTATCAGCATCTTTGAAATATTTATTTGTTTAGATAACATTGTTGTCATGTTTGCAGTACAAGTTATGGAAATGTACACAACTCAAATCTAGGAAACCAAAACATGTACACATGTAAATATAAAGATAGATAGTTATTACCCACCTGCGTCTGATTATAAGTTTATGTACACAGACTAAATATTCAGGTTAAACCATAAATATTTAATGAAACAGTCAGTCATAAAATAAAAGATAACTGTATCGAAGAAAGAACACAAAAAAAATCTAACACATCAATAATTGCGTAGTTGCAAAAAAATAGCAAGTTTTCTCTTCCTGTAGCTCCTAGCTAATGAGCATTGTTTGGATCAATCACTTTCCTTTACAGAAGTCTCACAGAAATCCAATCTCACAAAAGACTCACATTTCACAAAGCAACTCAATTGACTGTGCTAAGACTATAACATTATTAGTGTTATCATAACAATCCAAAACAATAGCCAAAGATTGACTAGTGGTCAGTTAAAAAAAGTGAGCTCTCTGAATGAAGCAAGATGTGCACATTTCTAAGGGATCCAGGTCCAAACACAGACCAATGAACTCCCATTCCAAAATCTGGAATGACCAATACTGCAGGCATACATTATTTAAAATGATTTGCACGCAAGGACATTTTCTGTGTTTTAAAATGTAAATAATCCACCAGGAAATCCACTCATTGTCATAGTTTTTTTGTCAGTTTTTCTTTGCAGCTTCCTTTTTTCCAACTCTTTTGACATGCTTTTATGGAGGATGGAAAAAGTTTTTTTCTGGAATTATATTTCTGCCAGTTTTCTTTATATTTGTGTTAATTGTTTTCATGCTTTGCATTTCGTGCCCCCTGTCTTTGCCACACCAGTACTTCATACCAAGAAACATCCTTCAAAGGTGAATATACCATAAAAAATAAATGTTACGAGCAGCGATAAGCTTGGTCGAGTGGGAGGTTATGACAGTTTGCTATGCATACTAAATTTTCATGGTATTGCTTATGAAGTCATATCTACAAGATAGCGCTCATATTTCCTGCCTGAGTGCATTGCTTTCATTTTCAAGCTGTTGAACAGTTATTAAGACAAATTTCCCATGCCTGTAGTTCAAAATAATTAAGATTCCCTATGAACAGTTGTTTTCTTTTATCTCTTGCTTTGTATCCCAATGGAAAAGGGAGAAATTTAGGTTTTCTTTCTTGTTTTTATAAAGCTGATGCTATCTTCTGTCCGGAGGCTATGTTTAATAATTAAAGGATTTAGAAAATGACCAAATGGGTTTCATTCAGCTGTCATAGTCACTTTTTTGCTTAAGTAACCCCTTTAAGACTTCACATTTTAAATCATTAAAGAAAAGGCATGTTGCTTCCTGCAGAAAATTACGTTTATGTTAAACGCAAGAGGATAAAATCACAATTTCTTCTGTGAAAATTGCATGGAGGGGTTTATAAATAGCATTCAGCATGAAAAGTGCTTTCTTGAAATATGTTTTTTAAAATTTTCAGTGGGGCAAAAATGAGTTTATCACCTCCATTTGACTCAAAGTCTTCTAATGAATATCATTTTCAGTGAAATGCTTTTATTCTCAGACAACAAAAATGCATACTGATTTTTTCAGAGCACCAGTGTGATTTCCTACTGCTGATGGGCAGCAGGAGCATGCAAACGTCTCTCTTTGTTGATGTAAAGCTCTCAAGGAAGATGGATATAATATTAGAGCTTGTAGACTCGTCATTTTGTTTTGTTTGCGTGTTTTGAAGAGGGATTTGAGAGGCTGAATGCAGATGCAGCATGACTGAAGACGTCAGCGCTCACGTCAGCATAGCACCGGTGTATTTATGGAGCATTTTTGGCTGTGGAAAGGCTGTGCTTGAGCTGCACAAAACCGAGTTAGAGGTGGGTCAATGAACTTGTTTGGAGAGGGGAGGTGATTACGCCAGTTTACGGCTCTAATTGTGCATTTACAAGGAGGTGTGAGGTGGTTTTCTGATTAAATGTAAAGTAATTATTTGGAAATGTCAAAATATAAAGGGTTTTGTTGAAGGGAATAATTTCTAAAACACTCTATTGAAAATATATGCATACTTTATTTCCTGTCTGAAAATGACTAGTCTGTTTTAATTCTGAAAGCGTTCAATGCAGTTCTCCATGGCTTTTTCTAGCTTTCTCTGAGGCATGGGCTGGTATGAGATTTTAACTGTAGAAAAACATTAGTAACTATATCTGATTTTTGTTTTTCTGGTGTCAAAAACAACATTTTTTTCCTCTTTATACAATGCAGAATTTATACAGTTAACCACAGATAAATTATTTTAAATATTAATTTTAATCAGTTAGAATGAACAGTGTTCCACATAGCAAGTTGTATCTGGCTAAACTCTGGCAAGACAACACGTTTTTGGTGGTTCATAAACAACAATACATTATGATACATGACTGGGGCAAATCTGAATTATATTCTTTACATTTTATCAATAGCAAATATACTACAGTGCTACGGTCAGTGTAGAATACAGATGGTGAAATGTTTAATATTCACATATTTTAATATGGAGCAGGATCAGTGTGTCAGTTTCATTTGCAGTGCAACTACGAGTCAAGACTGTATCTTAATTTCATTTCATTCAAAGTCTTTTGGTTTGAAAGAGACTTGCTTCGGAGATATATACTGGGAACTGTACCTACAGAATAATATGCAATGCAATAACACTGCTCAACCCTGAGCACAGAGTCTGTGTCATCAATGGAGAAAAGTTAATAGCGAGTTTTGCTTAGTTGTCATGACAACCAGTGTTAATCTGCACAAATACAGGGCTGTCAGTCGCACTCAGCAAGGCACAAGAGGGTACAGTTCCCTTTTTGTACTCTCGTTGTATGTGATTTGAAATCGCTGTTGACAATCATGATTTTTTTCAGCTATAAAAAATAATAATCATGACTTGTTGGATAGTGTTTTGCAAAGTAGAATTATGTGCTTGTAAAGTTCCTAGTTTTGCTATAATTTATCAAATATGTAAACGTAAATGTATAACAAGCTGACTGTGATCTTACCATTGTTAACTCAATTCAATCAATGACTTGTCAAATTTATTTAAAAAAAACAGCAAGTGTGCAAAAAAATGTGTGCAATTTCTTTCCTAGGTGTCATATTGTGGCGCAGTGTGTAGCCTTTCAGTACTGACAAAGTTAACACTTTTTTTTTTTACTTTCTTAACTCCACACTCCTTGGTTATTTCAATGTTGTTCAATAATGTTTTTAACTCTATACCTAAGTTTTTTTGAGAAAGGATGCCATTAAAGACTCCCAACAGCAGTTTTATCCCATAGAAGTATGCCAATCACACCGGCTGTTGGAATGACGCGACCCACTTATTGTTTAATTTTGTGTAGTTTTCAAAAAGCTTATTTGTTTATATATTTTTGGTTTTAAATAAACATTACAAGAGTAATGAAACATAATTTGCAAGGTAATTAAAATTACAATGTGAGATCGTCTTCAGTTTCATTTTACAGACTTCAAAATTGGTGCCACAAGTGCCATCTAGTGGTGAAAGTTCGTTTTCAATTTATGTCTCTTTTTTTACAATTTCAGGTATGTTGTGGAATTATTATGTAATGTAATGAAAAACAATATTTCAAAAAAAAAGATGGGGGCTGTACTAAAAAAAAAATCATTGTCACAAAAGAGGGGCGTGGTCAGGACGTGACCGCCCATCATCTCTTCCATTTCCTTATGCTTTTACAAGCTGATCTATCCCATCTCCCAATGACTCAGTTTGATCAGCTTCCCACCTTCGTCCCATTCGCCATATCTCATGGGGCTACTTGGACGCAACCGAGAAGGACAGCAAGCTTTGTACGTTCGTACCCGCCACTTATGCTCACAAACTCAAAGCAGGTCCCTGACTGTAACAACTGAAAAACAGTTGTTAAGGTAATTTTGGGAGCAAATTGTAAAGTAGTAAAACTTCTAATGGTCAACTGTTAATAGAAAACTCCAGTGGTCAGCTCTGGTGGTATAGTGGGCGGCAAGATTGATACAAAAGTGGGTTTTCCCACGGTCTCAACCTTGCATGTTATTTACTGTCTCTATGGGCCCATCAATAAAAGGAAAAATAATAAAAAATATACAAAATTTTGGAAAATTTATATTTACCTGCCATGAATTTATTACAAAACAGAAAAGTCACACTTTCCAAAAAAAGCAATGTTTAAATCTGGTGTCCTTGAGCAAATCAGCTCATCTCTGACATATTGAAACAAATGGGCACACTGGTAACCTCATAGAGACTATAGAGCAAGCACTATGCATATTATGATAACTTTGTGTTTGTTTTGAGCTGAGTGTAATCTTGATTAATGATGTAATTAAAAACTCAACATTAAGTATCTAGTAAGATTTTGTTTTTTACAAAAAAAAAAAATTAGGGGGTTAAACAAGTTTAAAGATGACTGATTATTTTGACAGACTGACTCCACTATCACGTGTGAAGTGAATAAGCTTGTCTCGGTGCAAGGTTTCGACACAGTGCAATCAAAGAAGATTGACTATCAGCCCACAACTTTGGAGGAAAATAGCATTGGTGCCATTCCACTGAAGCTATTTGCTCAAGTGAAGAATTAGAGCAATTTTCTTGCTTCTTCTCAGGCAGAAGGTTATCAGATACTTCTGCTAGTGAGTAGTTTTTTTCCTTGTAGTCGCTCACTGTTCTTTTGGATTGCTGGATCAGCAATTAATCCAGGGCTTAGTTTGTGACTAATGACCCATTCCTCCCAATAATTATCCCATTGACCTCATAAAGTTTATAAATATTATCCTAGTATATCTTTGCCATTACACCATTACCAGTGTCAAACATCATGACGGAAATGGTGTTTTTCCTAGCGAACTTTGCAGCTGCACCTCCTCCAGGCCATAATGAACATGGACGCCAAACATCAAATTTAACTTGACAATCTCCTTGCTTCAGCCAGGTCATTGCAAAAGTTTTCCAGCATGACAATTACCCACAACACATACCCAATGAAACAAAGGAGTGATTGTTTCTCATTAAAACAATCTCCAGTCTCCAGAAAAGGCCATTTAAAAGGCATGAAAGTGAAATGTCTTGGTAACTTCTGTAACCCAGCATTTCCTGAAGGAGGGAACTGAGATGTCCCTCTATTGGAATCACTCTCTGAAAGGCCAATCTTTTCCAGCCACTTGTAATGGCCCATGAAAGCAGTGAAATTAGCATGTGCACCCGTGTAAAGCTCAGGTGCACCTGAGACCCATGCTCTTTTAGTCATCTTTAACCATTTTACTCTTATAATGATACTGCAATTATAAGTTTGCCTGGTATGCTTTTAGCCATTTTTTTCAAAGGAAATACTTTCAATATTGCAAATATTTGTTATTTTTATCTAATTAATGCTCAGGACAGTGTGTAATAACAAGGAATTTGAATTTATCAAGTTTCACTTTGTAAACAACTATGAATGTTAAAAATGGGTGTATTTCAAAAGCACAATTCTGCATGCATTAACCATAACTAAAGTTCCATGTTCAGTTTTAAAATTGTACACAGATTTAATGACGTGCTTTCATTAAATCCCTACAGAAATATAAACTTTTTAAATTGTCCAGAAAACAAAAAACAAACTCATTCTGCTGCAAAGCTTTGTTAAACATATTATTGAAGACTGCTGCGAACACTGTCTAAATCATGACAAAGACACACCAATGGCACTTAAAGGACATTTTAAGTGTTCACATGCCGAGACTTCCATATTATCTGTGCTACGAGAGAAGCAGTGGTAATAAGAAGAACACTTCAGTCTTCAAGCAGAGGAAGTCTTGTTTTACTAGACAAACAAAGTTGATTTGAGCCTGTGGCAGACGGTTTAATAAACGAAAGGATACAGAATAAAGGCTGCTAAACTACATCTCTCGTGACAATACTGATAAAGACATTGAGCAGCTCTATCAAGGGAGTCGACAGCTCAATTAGTGCCTGAAACTTTTGCTTAGAGTGTTCCTACAAACACCTCTGATACACAGCCTCTTATCACAGGCGTAGATGACTTGAATGCGTATTGTTTGAAGCATGAAGTGTTTGAATCAATGGCAGATTTGCTATGTATTAGGATCTGTGTTCAAATGTGGGAACTAATCAAATTAAAAATTCTTAATGATGCAGCAAAAAAATTTACTCGTTTCAGAGTTTTTAAAATGTTTCTTTAACCAAGCTTTTGATGCTTTTGATTAATATCATTTTTGCTCATTTAAAATTTGTATGTTAAATGTCTGGCTCTACTTTGGCCAGTTATGGCAAATCTGGAACTACAGTCAAGATATTTAATCAGTTCTTGCTAATTGGGCTAAAAATAGAAATTGAATCTCATGGCCTAGATCACCAGTAGGAAATTAAATATATTACATTTGTGATCAGATAATGACTGACTACAAAGCAATTCATACATCATTGAAGTAGGAACTTGCACAACAGTAATTTGTTGGAGAACGGGGTCCACTAGTTTGCCCAAGCTTCTTGCCTTTTGGCAGCTCAGCACCAGCATCTACTTTCTTCCTGCTTATGAAACTCAGGCTTCTGGTTTTACTAACTTTACAGTTGCTCTAACTGTTTCTCTGTTGTTTTAGTCTATTTTCCAATTTTAGGTGGTGGTATGTGACCAATTTTCAGGTGGTGGTATGTGACCAGTTTGGCTACAAACCTTTTTAGAACTCAGCGGGCCAAATGGAGATGAAGGGGCAAGCCTTGGGTTTCCTGTGAGGTGATTTCCGCACTGGTTAGACCGACAGTAAAAGCTAGGTGGAGTTTCATGTAGCTCCCCGTGTGAACTAAATTGGGTGTGTGGGTTTTTCCTCTTTTTTCCTCCATATATCTAAAACACAGGGCTTAGATTATTAGAAAATTCATTAGATTAGAATTAGAACAGAAGATCTGCTTTGATATGGCCTCTACCTAATAACTTTGAAATACACAAAAAATTCCTACTAGAACTGATCTAAATTAGGCTACATTTCGACACAGTGAACAATCAGATCCTCTTGTCCACACTTGCAACTAAGGGCATCTCCGGCATTGCCCCTGCAATGGCTAAAGTCTTACCTCACTGCCAGATCGTTCAGAGTTGGCTGGAGGGACAAGGTGTCCGAGTCACAGCAGCTGATCATAGGATTTCCACAGGGTTCAGTTCTTGGTCCTCTGCTCTTCTTAACTAACATCACCTCTCTGTGTCCCATCATCCTACGGCTTCTCCTACCATTGTTATGCCAACGACACTCCATTCTGATGACTCTACTATAAGCAGGGATAATCATCAGTTCACAAAGACGGAACTGGTGGTTACCCCTGCCTACCACACTGTACACCATGACTTCACCAGACAACTAGAGTTGTCGACAATCTCTTAATCCACCTCTGTCCGTAACCTTAGAGTGATCTTCAATGAGCTCAAGGACCACATCGCTGAAACCACTTGAGCATGTAGATTTGCTCTGTTTAACATCAGAAAGATCAGATACTTCCTTACAGAACATTCAACTCAACTTCTAGTTCAAGCTCTGGTCATATCAAGACTCGACTACAGCAATGTTCTTCTCGCCGGACTTACTTCCTGTGCAGTCAGACCCCTTGAAATGATACAGAGCTCAGCAGCTCGACTGATCTTCAAGGAACCTAGGCATGTTCCCTTCACTCCTCTCCTCATCTCCCTCCACTGGCTTCCCATTGAGGTTTGCATCATATTCAAATCACTGATGCTTGCATATAGGACAGTCACAGGCTCCGCTCCATCATACCTCCACAAATTCCTGCAGTCCTAAGTCTCCTCCAGATGCCTGCATTCAGAAAATGAACAGCATCTGGTGGTTCCATCTCAGAGTGGGGGGGGGGGGGGGAATCACTGACCAGGACTTGTCCTTCTTGCCATTCCAATCCAGAAAACTGAGTCATTTTTTTCATTCATTCATTTTCATACCCGCTTCTTCCCTTTCGAGGTCACGGGGGTCTGCCGGTGCCTATCTCCAGCACACATTGGGCGAGAGGCAGGGGTACACCCTGGACAGTCACACATTCACACCTAAGGGGAATTTAGATTAATTTAGGGGAATTTACGCAAGCACGGGGAGAACATGCAAACTCCTTCCAGGAAGGTCACTGGTGAGCCTCAAACCGACAACCTTCCAACTGGAAGGCCACAGCGCTACCAACTGCGCCACCATGCCGCCCTCTCTTTCAAACTAAATAATAAAAACAAAACTAAACAAAGCAAAAAAAAAACATATTTTCTGTATCAGCTCAAATGTCTTCTATGTGCTTGTCTTATGATTAATTCGACCTTTTAACAAACTGCTTATGTTTGCCCCCAAACTGTAAGTCGCTTTGGATTAAAGCATCTGCCAAGTACATAAATGTAAATGTAGGCTCCTCTTACTTTCAAAATGCTTTCAAGCATCTAAAAGCACAATATAAATACACTTCACTTAACATTCCTCTTCTATACCAAGAGCTAAATTTACTTTCAATAATAGCTGAATAAAAACAAATATCATAAAACGCATGATTGGTAATTCCATAATAGTTTTTGCGTATATGTGAGTGTCGTAAATGTGGTTTTCCGAGGGTTGATCTATTAGCAGAGAGAGGCCGGTACACAAGGCTTCTTCACAAATCAGGTCTCTATTGTGCCACCCGTGATCAAACAAAACCGACATAAAACAGCAAATAAACAAAAAGGGTCTACAAACAAAACACTTGAGCTCAAAACACAAATAAACAAATGCTCAACAGCAAAACCTACTTAACTTAAACTGTGAGGGATTCAAGATAAACTACCTAAATGTAGACGAGTGAACTCTCTCAAAAGAGTAAGGTCCCAGATGCCAGGATACAATTTTTGGTGCAGCACCCACAGCTCGTCTCTCTCCTTCCCTCAGTCAGTCCTTACAAGCACTGACAGCAGGCCCTTAAATATGGCTGGTTTCCCACCATGCCAATTGGACCCAACCATCAGCAGGTAAGTCCACCTCTCATATTCACTTAACAAGAGTGTTTAACTTACTAAATTATACATCACAAGGTTTTAATCATCCTAAAACTTAAACAAAACAAATGATAACAATCAAATAAATGGTCAAAACAAATATCCCACAAAATACAGACCATGTTTTAAGTTTAATACTTAAATGTGTCCCCTCTCTTCCAGAATGGATCATCCCGGGCTCATCCAATCAGGACAGGACACATCAACTCTGTCACCACATGGCTTACACCAGCTTCTACTCCACCAATATTAAAATTCATACACAAGGATACTCTGTGTGTGCAGATTATTTAAAACAACAAAATGGGACAATGGGCCTATGCACATTATCACACACCCCCCACCTTAAGTCAGCAACTCTTCAGAATAACGTGACAGATAGTCCGCTACCACGTTGTTGATTCCCCCTACAATAGCGTAGCGTGAATCTGAAGGGTTGTAAAGAGATGGTCCATCTGGTGATCCGTGCGTTGCAGTCCTTCATCTTGTGCATCCACTGAAGGGCTCTATGGTCAGATTCTAAAACAAACTCCTGACCAATTAAATAGTACCTAAGGGAGTCTAAAGCCCATTTAATAGCCAGGGCTTCCTTCTCGATAATTGAGTAGTTCTTTTCTCGTGGGAACAACTTGCGACTGATATAGAGCACGGGACGTCGGTCCTCCTCTGGCCCTTGGAGGAGCACAGCGCCCAACCCTTGCTCAGAAGCATCGGTCTGTACTACGAAAGGTTGCTGGAAATCTGGACTCCGAAGAACTGGATCTCGGCACAGGTAAGTTTTTAACTCCTGAAATGTTTCCTCACACGCAGCTGTCCACTTGACTTCGTTAGGGCAGCTCTTCTTAGTAAGGTCGGTAAGTATAGCTGCTTTGGCAGCGAAGTTGGGAATGAACCGGCGATACCAACCAACGAGACCCAAGAATGACCTTACTCGTCGCTTGGAGGTTGGAGCAGGACTGTTTAAAATGGACTGCACCTTGTCCTTCTGTGGACGGATGGAACCCCCTCCGAGCAGATAACCCAGGTAAGATACTTCAAACTGTGCGATCTGGCATTTCTTTGCATTGATGACTAGGCCCGCTGAATATATGCGCTGGAATACCTCACTCACATGCTTTACATGTTCCTCCCATGATTCACTGAACACCACGATATCGTCAATATAAGCAATTGCGAAGTTTCCCAGTCCCGTCAGTACTTGGTCCACCAAGCGCTGGAATGTGGCGGCGGCCCCATGTAAACCAAATGGCAAATATTTAAAATGGTACAGCC
>SRMA01026819.1:50535-96642 GCA_007224835.1 Danionella cerebrum | reverse complement strand
CACTGCCACAACTATTACTACCACTGCTATAACTATTAGTACTACTACTATTACTCACTTACTCACTCACTCTCACTCGCTCGCTCACTCAATCGCTCTCACTCACTCTATCAATCAATAGCTCACTCCCTTAATCACTCACTCACTCCCTTAATCACTCACTCACTCCATCACTCAATCACTCGCTTGCTCACTCTCTCTCTCAATCGCTCGTTCACTCACTTTTTTCTGAATTTTGTTCTGAACTTAATTTTAAAGGGTAATTAGTTTTTTTCAGTGATTAGATGTTCATTCTTCTTTTATCTTTCTTTCTTTGTTTTGCGTGCAAGGTTTCAGATTTCATTTGCATCAATGCATTTTCTACCCTGTCTGTGGCTACACATTAACCCCTGCCTGGGGGCCATTCAATTTAATGAGTGAACAACAGGCCACAGCTGTTCACATCTGTCTCCAGCTCTCTGTGAAGCACACTCTCCATGACTCCTTCCACTTGTGAAGCTCGTCACACTATGGTTGTGTATGTGTACTGAAACCCTCATCCTTGAGCAAGTCACAGAATAATGTAAGATCACAGCAGCCATGCGGGCTTTCAGAGGTAAGCTCAAGTCTGTGTCCTCTTGTGACTGAGCTTCTCTCTGATTACACATTCAGAAGCTATACCCTTCTCTGTCTCAGCAATAGAGTCAAGACAATTTCATCTGTAGCCTTGATTTTTCTACCCATTTGTTCTAAAAGGTATTTTGCATTGAATGAGTTTATGTTAGATGTCTCTTGGTGATATTTTAAGGTAAATGAAACTTGATCTGAAAATTGTATTAAGCTGACCCAGACTTTGAAGCCTTTTCACTTGCTTTTATACTTCTATTCAGCCAACAAATAGGTGACACCTCAGATTTTTAGGTCCTGGGAAAAGTGAAATAGCATCTGGAATGTAATTTCTAATCAACACACTCCCAGATATTCCCACATTGCAGCAAACGTGTCTTTTCTAATTTAGAGTGACAACCACTGCTGTTTTCAACACTAAACCTAGATTTCTGGAATAAATTCTGAATTCCAAGGTTAAAGTCAGAGTTCTGTTGAAATGCCAAAATACTGTGATTAAACCAGAATACAAGCACCAATACTCTACCTTATGCATATCAACACAACCACGTTTTAGATTATTTTAACCCTTAGAAGTCTCTACTTCCAACAGTGCACCAATCACAGTGGCTGTGGTGTAATTATTGTGTCATGTAATGAAAAAGCTGAGGTACCTAAAGTGAAATCAAGCCACTGATTTTTGTGATATTTTTAAACGCAATGTATTAGAGAGAATTGTAATGTAGTAAAAAATGCTCAAAAGGCTCTGGACTTCTTAGGGTTAAAATGCATTCATATCAGTAAAATAAAAAAAAAATAAAAAAGTTTGCCAGGCATATGAAGTGACCCAAAATGTATTTCTTTTTTTGTTTTGTTTATGAATAATTTTATGTGGTCCTATATCATTTTTAGTAATGCCATTTCAGTCACATATATTGAAATACTCCTAGACACAGTGAAAGTTTGTCCTTTTCATTCTGAATTTATGAATGAAGTCAGTGATTAATAACAGTCACTCCACTGTCCCGCCATTGCTGGCTTTTTTCTCTGCATCCTCACTTTTAAGAATGGATGTAGCTATTGCAGTCCAAAGGCCATAACTAAAACTCCTGCTTTCTGTATCTCAATTTGTTTGGTAAAATCATTTGGATGTAATTATTTTGGCTCAGATCAAAAAGAACTTCCACAAAGCCACACAACACCATCATGTACATGTTCACTAATAAGGGAAGTTGTCTACTTCGCATTCAGTTCAGACATGAGATCCAAAGCAGTCTTGTATTATTTGTAATGGATATGAGTTGATCAACAAATGAGCTTTTAAGGTCTAAAAGGTCTATTCTATTAAGGTCATGACTATTGAAAACCTAAAGTGCTGATGCAAGACTATATCTGAATTAGCATGAACTGCCTCCAAATCTTTTGTCCAGAAGAAGGGTCAAAATGTGATTTTGGTCAAAAAGACTTATCTGTGTTTTTTATTACGCGATTAATTCATGAACATTACCAAAAAAGTAAATATCACATAAGAGTAAATGTAACTGATGGATTTCAGTACATATAAACAGGTTTTAAGGTTAAAATTGTGAGGTTGAAAGAAAATGGCAAAGACAAACGTTTGAACTAGTGTTCGCTGTAATTTTGTCAAATCACTAAATTTATCTCTAGCTCGTGTTTAATGTGTCAAGCTCTGTGCAATTTCAAAAATGGAACAATTTAATGAAAAAAGAAAGAATAAAAGAGTCGTAGAAAATTAATTCTGTGTAAAATCTGTTGCTGAGCATAGAAAGAGAACGAGCGAAGGCGGCCCCTGAGGAGTCTTCAGTATATAAAACAAAGTGAATAGTCTGTTCTGTGTTTATTATTCATGAGCATAAATGTTACAAAACTGGTCGCTGTGGAGACTGCTGTGTTCGCATCAGAGTCGAAAGGGGTTCCGTTGTCCCTCGACTCACAAACACATCACAAAAGGCTGAGAAATGAACTAGAAATGATTAACAGAGTTGTTCTTAAAGTAGTCCATTAGAAGGTACATGCTCAGTGTCTGTGGAGATGCTCAAGCTCATTCAGTTCTGGTTAATATGAGAAAACACACATTCTAAAAAAAAAAAAACAAGTTGAGCATGATCAAGAAGTGCCATGATCCTGTTTTTATTCTGTCAGCAGTTTGTGCGTCATCTCATTTAATCTCATCGTCTCTCATCCTCCTAGGTTTCACTCCTTCAACACTTTTAAGATGTTGAGAAAGCGCCAGGACTGTGGGAGTGTGTGTAGTGTGCATGTTCACTCGCATTTCGTCACATCTTGAAGAGAGGCAAAGGAGAGGATCGCTGAAGCTCAACAGGTAAGATTGATTCTGTTTTTTTTTTCAACATTTCTTGGATTTTGTCACTTTCCTCCATGTAGGTTTAAAGGAAAGAGGAGATAGAGGCTTGAAAACAAGGCCTTCATCTCACTTGGGCTTTCGTTAGTTTGAGGCTGACTTCTGTGTCAGCAGAACATGAGGAAGTTACATTTTGATTTGAAGTCTTGTGTGAAAAAGTCCAGGCAAATCATTATGACAGTGACTAAAAATTTAAGTGCCTCAAAACTCTCTCCTTTTGCCAAAATGTTTGTGTCCATACAACAGTGTTGTAAATAAACCCATACTCATGATAATAATTCAGTAAATGTTTTTGAAAACTTTCATTTGATCTCAAGGAGTATAAATCTGAGCAGTTGATAATTTCTATACGTTTTAGCTGTGAGGGGAAATAAGTGTTGGGATCATGCCATGCTTCTTCTTGAGCCACATGTTTATTGCCATACAGTGTGTCATTGTCTTGCTGGAATACCCATTCATAACAAGCTTGGGGAAAGAGAGGTTTTCACCAAAGACTGGGGGTACTTGACCGAGCCAATCATGGGGATCTTTGCATTAATACTGGACAACCATCGACAAGATTCTCTCATGTGGTTCTGGGATGATTCATAACCGCCCTCAGGATGATTGAAACTCCATAAAGTGCTTTAAAACGTTGTGTAGAGCTCTGGGCTGAAGGATATAGAAAGTTGTTTTGTTTTTATTCCATTTACACATAATCTCACCAACTAGCATCTAATCTGTAGCCCATCCCTTTGAGAATATAATAAACAATCACAATACTGCTACAACTACATCACCACAATCATATCTTATACTACAACATCCATCGCCGCCACCACCACCTCTACAACTACTACTGCTGCTACTGCTACAACTACAACTACCAGTGCTTCAACTATTACTACTACTACAGCTACTAGTACCACTGCTATAACTACCACAAATATTATTATCACTGCTACAACTAATACCACAAGTACTACTACAACTGCTACAACTATTACTACTACTACTACAACAACTACCACCACTGCTACAACTATTACTACCACTGCTATAACTATTAGTACTACTAATACCACTGTTACAACTATTACTACTACTACTACTACTACTACTACTACTACTACTACTACTTCTACTACTACTACTACTACTCTTACTACCACTGCTATAACTACCACAAATATTATTATCACTGCTACAACTAATACCACAACTACTACTGCCACTGCTACAACTTTTACTACTACCACTGTTACAACTACTACTACTACTACTACTACTACTCTTACTACCACTGCTACAATTACTATTGCTGCTGATACTGCTACTACTCCTACTACTACCACGGGTACAACTATTACTACTACTACTACAGATACTAGTACCACTGCTACAACTACTACCACAAATACTTATATCACTGCTACAAATACTACTACTACTACTACAACTACTACCACCACTACCACTGCTACAACTACTACTACCACTGCTGAAATTACTACTACTACTACTACTACTGCTACTGCTACTACTACAGCAACTAGCACCGCTGCTACAACTACTGCCCCAACTACTACTACTGCTACTGCTACAATTATTACTACTACTACAGATGCTACTACTACTACAACCACTAACATCACTGCTACAACTACTACCACAACTACTACTACTATTACAGATAAAATTACTACTACTACTACTACTACCACTGCTAAAATTACTATTAATACTACTACTACTACTACTACTGTAGAATTGTATTCCTTAAAATAGGCTTTTTTGAAAGTACCGGTAATTAACAAATAGAACTATTGAACATTGAGTTTGCCAGTATTTATATAGCAAAACAACAGTTGGTGGAACCTTTTTTTTCCTGTGGTAAAGTTTAAAGTAAACCAGTAAATATATCAGCTTCACTCATTTGTATATTGGCTTACTGGAGATGATGTTGGTTTGGTATGTTTGATCTTAAAGTCATTTGACCTTGAGTTCATCAAATAAAATATTTGCCTGTTACAAAATCTTTAAAAAAAATGTAATTTTCAGCAATTAAACTAGATTTAAACGTGCAGTACCCTATCTCTTGACACTTGATGTGTATTATGACCTTGGTTGACGAGTAACATATTTATTTGTATAATTATGTAGATGCTGGTTATGAAACATGCTCTCGATGTTTCCGAAGCAAGAAATCATGTTCTTCTCTCTAATATTAATGCTAAATCCTTCTCGATCCTTGCAATTTGCCAAAGCAATTTGTCACACAGTTTTTGCATTCACTTGGTCCATGTCTCGGCGTGTGCTTGTTTGACTGTCATGAGGAAAAATGTACAACGTACCTTTCAGTGCTACTTCTTGCAATGCCTCTATGTCTGGTCCAGCTTCATGCTTTTATAGAGAGAACTGAAATTTCCATCTTTCAACTTTCTCTTGTGTGAAGAGAGAAGGAGACTGAAAGGACATATATGGGATGTAAACACTGCACACAAGCATGAGCTGTCAGTGAGCATGACACGATGCGTGAATCAGATTGACTTGCTGATGCAGAAGACGGTGTGTGCTCAGATTACAGTTCTACTCAATCAATCATTTTTCTGAGAGGCGTTATCAAAGTTATTTTGATATACAGGGTGAAAAATAAGCAGAGTAAAGCTGATCCTTTAACAATATTTTAGCTGCTTTAGTATGTGGGCATTATAAAGATTTGTGAGCTAATAATGACGACATTTAAATTAACTAAACTCTAACTAAAATAAAGTCCACCTAATCAAGAAACTAAAATCTAAAAAGAACTTTAGATTTTCTGCAGAAATGTGTGAGTGCCAGTAGCTGGCAGTGCTGTGATTGACAAAAAAAAAGTGATTAGTTGTGGTGAATTGAGCATGAAATTATGTTGCCATCTGTTAATATTACGTTAGAAATCAGAGATATTGGCCCCAACACAAAGAAGTTGCCTTACACCTTGACAATGTATGTGAGTTTGGAAACACCAAATTTTATTTTGTATTTAACAACTAAATAGAATGGAAAATACTGACTAATATGATATATTGTATTAATTCACAGTTACTAATTACAAAGGCTCGTAAACTTTTATTCAATAGCTTCACAACAATACAAATGTACCACCAACAGCATAACTCATCAAAATGACTTTAATCAGTCCGCACTTTAAACGGTCCAATGTGAAGGACATGTGCGAGATAATATGTGATGTAATAGATCCTCTCTATTTCACAACACAGCACATAAGAACAATGCAGTTCTAAAATGTATCGGCAAAAAAGCTCATTTAAAATGCTCATAAAATGCTCGTTCTATTTCCCATTGATTTCAATAGGAAATGTTAGACATAAAAACCATTTAAACGTCTCAAAATGCAAGCTGTACCAAAAGTAATTTCACACCATTCCTCAATTGGATTGGGCATATTTGACCCTTCTAGTAAAAAATGCATTATTGAGTGCAAAAGTTCCTCTAAAATGATGGGGAAAAATGGTACACATCACCCTATTTGATAACAATATGTGAGTGCTGACCAGCGCTCACTAACATAGAATTTAAAAAAGGGGGATGCAACAACCATTGAAAGCTTTGTCAAAAAAAGAATGATACTAATATATAATGCTTTGAACCCAATGTAAAATATACACATTTAAGTTGGATAGTACAGAAGGTAAATAGAATCAACAAAATATAAACATTAATTCCTTTAGGGGGTCACGGGGTGTCTGCTGGTGCAGGTTTGGCGAGAGGCAGGAGTACACCATGGACAGGTCGCCAGACAATAACATATCCATCATACTGAAACTCTTTGTTCTCTCCAAATGAACCTTAGTGATGAAAGGGAATGTTATTTTTTGTAACACACTTTTCTGAGTATTTATATATGAAAATGATTGTTGTAACTCTGCGCTAACAACGCAAAGGTTGTGGGTTCTAATCCCAGAGAAAGCATGAACTGACAGAAAAAAAAAAATATGTTCAAATGTTAGTCGCTTTGGATAAAAGCGTCTGCCAAATGCATAAATGTAAATGTAAATGGGTTGTTTTCTGTGTTAAACACTTAAATTTGAAGTCATTTTCCTTAACTCAGCGATTCACCAGTATCTACAACCCACAATGAACAACAGAGGACCAATCAGCCCCTGAAACACATGACCAAACACACCGATTCACTGGAATTCTAATCACCAACCACACCTCCATATGCACTCACCTCGCTGTCTGGTGCTCCCTACACTATTGCAGCTATACTGTCTCATGCTACTTTGCTGATACTCTGCATGCTTCCTGTGACACCAATTGGTAACTTCCTGTGAGACCAACTGCTGGAACATCTGGATCTTCTCTGTCACTTCTCTGCCTGTAAACTTCACCTGTAACCAAGAAAGTTCACATGCAAACAACATTGCACATGAATGTATTAGAAAAACAATTTTTTTTATATATACATCAGGGTTTAGTTGTTAAGAGGAGAGGGGGGGGGGTAATATATTACAATATATTGTGCAATATATTATGTAATATATTACATATATTGTAATTTTCCTGTAAAATATACTCCTTCTGTTTCTATGCTAAATAAGGATAATGAAGTTCAAAATCAAGCTCTCTGATTAATGACCACCCCATAGAAGTAATGCCGTTTATTAAATGTTGATTGAAGAAGCCCAATCGCACTTTGGCTGAAAGATATCCGTACACCCTGGACAAATCAACTAAAGGGAATTTGGAGAATACAATTAACCCGACGCATGTTTTTGCTCTTGTGGGGGAAACCAGAGTACACAGGAAACCCACATAAGCACAGAGAGAACATGCAAACTCCTTTCAGGAAGGTCACCAGCTGGCCTCAAACCAGCTACATGCTTTCTGAAATGCTTCAGTGCTTCCCACTGTACCACCCGCCAAGGAAAGCCATATTGATATTCTACCATTTGTTTTATTTTTTTTCTTCCTTAAAATGTAATAGTAGTAACTTAGAGTCTACTCAGTCTAATATTTAAAAAATACTGTCTGTACTGTCTAATTAAGTCTTTTATATAAATACTAAAGAAAATATAATCTTACTAGATATTTACATTTTATACGGGAATTTTATTTGTCTGTTTATAATTCACAATTGTGAAAACTGATGAATTAATTACAGAATTAACAACTTTTACATAAATGTTATCTATGCAAATCCCATTATTATATCACCATTCTCAAATTTTTTGTCATTTAATCTTTAAACTCATGCCATTTTGACATTCCATCCAAAAACACTTGTCACCAGTCTAGTCATTTTCTCATCAGTTATTTCTAAAACCCCAAGTGTGTAAACATGACCTTCCCATGAAAAAAAATATATATTATTTTTAGGAGAGACTAGGGAGAGTTCTCCCCAATACTGATGAAAAGTAAAAATGTCCATGGGTGCATGTGCCAAAAAGATACCAGCCATAAAAATGAGGGGATATGTTGGAAGAATTTCTAAATATGGCATGCCTACAATCCGACGGAAAGCCTTCCATTGCATCTGGCTTTAAAGAGCGAGATTCCAGTCGATTCATTCACAGTTTGGCGTCTGGGACCGTTTGCGGACACAGAGTATAATTGAGTGTGAGTTAATTCCTATCAAAGCCCATTGGACTGCAACTAATGGACCAAGGGAGATGCCTCAAGGAGCGAGTGCTTTCAATTTCTTTGTTTATTGAGATGGGAAAATGTTTCGTTTTTAATTAAGTAAATCACTATTATTTGTTCCAGTGCGCTTGGTAATTTGCAGAGATTGCAACCTGACTTGAAATGCAAGCAGTATTGGCTTTGAAAGCAGGGATGGGGAGTACTGGAGGAGACTAAAGCATGGAGTAATGGCCATGAACCTGAAAGAGCTTTTTCCTTGTGCCATAGAAACTCTCTCTGGGCTTACTTTGAAGAGTTCTTGTGGTTCTTTCTGAAATCTTCAACTTATTCAAAGGCAGTGATTCAATGTACTGTGCGTGTATAAAAATGAAGAGATATCAAGAGGGGGCACAGAAATGTCCTTGACCTTCTTAATGTAAGTGTGCACCGGTATTTCCCTACAATAATTTAACTCTGTCTTGTTTGTACAGGTTTTGTTGGATGCTGTATGACTGGAGAGATGTGTTTCTGGTTTTCTCTCCTCTTCTCTTGTGCCTGGATTTCTCTTCTTGGGGATATGAAAGGTAGAGTTTGAAATTGAAAAGGAAACCAGTTTTTTTGTGTCATTGACATCACTCATATAGTAACATACAGAGGTCAATAAATGACACGTGTGATTAACATAAAGATGTATAAAATACAAAAATACAAAAAATACAAAGTACAAAAATAAATACAGTGATACGTCGAGATTCGAAATTAACCCATTGCAGGTTGGCCTTCATATCCTGAATTTTATGTTTTTATGTTCAAAGTTTTACATGTAAAATGCCAAATCTATGCAATGGGTCTCAGAAACAATGATATAAATTGAAAAAAAAGGCAAACCAGAGAAAATTCAAGGAACTTTTCTTCAATTCTTAAATCTACACATTGTTAATGTAATACATGACAATAAAACAATGAAAACAGAATAAAATAAATGGAAAATAATATGTACACAAATAAAATCACACAACCTTACCTAATGAGTGAGACAATGTTGTGATTTGTTTTCTTGAATTGCGCACACCAAGACAAAAGCAAAATCCTTAATGAAATATCATTTTTAAAAATGCAATGTGATGTTTTGTAGCGCAAGTTAAAGGAGAAATCTTCGGCTTTTGTTTCCAAATAGCAGTTTTTACTTTTTAACATTACTACACATTGTTGGTAATATACACATTATTTAAAGCATTTTTGGTGTAATAATGGTCAAAGTGTCAGAACCTTATACAGTGGTACCCCGAAATACGAAAGGTCTCGCAGGAAATTTTTTGCTTCGAGATGTGAAGAAAAATTTGAGATACGAAAATTTACAAGCAGTTCTGCTGTATTTTCCTCTTGTTTGTATGACGTCGCGTAGCGCTTCCGGGTCCTGGCGCTCCTATCTCCCATTGCAAAAAGGGTCTGATACGCTTTAAAACACTTCAACAACACAACAAAATTTTATGAATAGATTACTAATAATGTGCTATAACATGTTAGTCAAGGTGTCATTAACGAATTAACGTTTATAACGTGTAAGTTACAGAAACAGTCACGCGTTCTCAGAAGTGTCTTTCCTTCTGTCTGCGCCTGTGCTTGTGTCAGTAATTAGTGAAATATGTCAAGAAAGTTTACTTTCATACGTGGTGCCGTAATGTCTTCTGCCATCCGTTCCTTGATTTTTCTCTGGTTTTCCAATTTTTCATCTACTTATATTGTAGTTTCTGAGAGCCGTTGCACGGATTAGACGTTTTACATGTAAAACTTGCTTCGACATACGAAATGTTCAAGATCCGAAGATCACCCTGGAACGAATTATTTTCGTATCTCGGGGTACCACTGTACCATTATTTGTCAATGGGACAGTGGAGTGCTAGGACCCAGAAGCACAGCAAAATATTTTTCGAGAAAGCCCTTGCCTCCAGAGAGTGTGCAATCCATCTAGAACCTTTTAAAATTAATAAAGTTTCTCTTTTGATTACTTTATTTGTCAAGTAATTAATTATATTAATAGTTACATTACAGGTACTGCCCTACTTTAGTGCGCGGTGATATTTATTTGATATTTACACAAGGAGCAGTTCATTGATTGGACATTTGCACCAGAAATGCACTGCCCTTCCCCCGTGAAAGCCAAGCACCTGCCCCGGACTGACAAAGATATTTTGCAACATCCAATTATAAATATACGCTTTCACTCAATAACTCTACAACACAATGGTAACGCAAAGTTACTTGGACTGTAACTATAATCAAATACCATTTTGAAAATAATAATGCATTTCATTACTGCGTTTCTAAAAAAGTAATTTAATTACAGTAATAACTAAGGAACACGTGACTGCACAACACTGTACATGGGACAGGTTACTGGTTCACTTCAGCCATTAAAGGACATGTATCATCAAGGGAAAAAGGTACAGATGTCTGGTCATATAACTAATATATCGTAAAGTTCATTTATATGAGTAATCTAATCAAACCGTGATACTTGTATAATGTATACATTCATTCCAACATATGTTTCAATTGTTTCTTTCTATTTATTTTGATGATATAACTGACAGCTGATGAAAATCACACATTTTATATTTTACCATTTTTATAAAATGGACATTTCATCAATTGTGTTCGTTTAGTGCAAGAAATTGGTTTCCTGTGTCACACTGAATGTACATCTTGCCAATTTTGACCACAAGCAAAATTTCTCCTCACCCAGTGGCGTAATTCTTGCACACCACTTATGCACTCTTTGACAAAATGGCATCTGAATGGAAAGAATAGCACGGGCAATTTACAGTAATGATTGCTTGTTGTATTCAACCATTTTTCCTCCATACATGCAGTTTGGTGGCTGAACTCCATGTGTTGCAGCCAATCCAGCCTCTGTCTACTTAATTTGTGAAGCATTTGGCACAAAATGGCCTTTCTTAAAAAAACTTTTGCATTTTGATATAAGCTGCTTTCTACAAAATACATTGAGATGAAATGAGTTTCAAGTCAAGTCAAATGTCAAGTCTAATATGGGGAGGGTGAGACCAAACATGATGATCTACATTTTTTTGAGAATGTACAATATTTGTTATGAATTAATAAAAATACATGCTGCTGATTTTAAAAATGTGTTCTTCCTCCCTCAGTTTTAACCTTCCAGCACAGTGGAAATTTATGGCAGTTAAACCAACACGTGACACGGTTATTATTAGCACATGTTTGGTATGGTTTATCATGCACCTGATTATAATCCTAATAAATGTTTTTTTTCTTTTTTTTAACAATCTTACAATGTCTCAATTTGTGTGTTCAGTAAATAACTTTAGAACGAAAAAAAAAATGTCAAAAGAGAAAAATGTATTGTGACGAGGTAGTGGGGCTGATCAGCGTTGCATCATCAGGCTGCACGCACTTGAGTGTGAGCAGCCGTTGAGAAGTGAGTCACAGCTTCAGCATGCAGGAGCACCTTTTACCTTCGCTGGGAGCAGCAATGGAGGCCAGCAATGGCTGGTTTCCTGCCCCCTGGATGAGCGTGCTGCTGGAGTGCTCATATTCCGACAAGGAGTCAATAACAGGGGACATGGATCCAGTCATCTCAGAGCCAGGAACATGGTGGATGCAATAGCACAGGGAGATCCCACAGCTTTTGTCCGGAAACCCACTGGACAAAGTAGAGCGAGGGCACCCCGGAGTACTCCCGGAGGCACTCATCTGGCCTGCCTACCACTGTCTCCATCTCTGACTTTTAATTATTTATTTTTTACGGCCCATTTACCAACTTTTCTTTTAAAATTACTTTCTATACCTAAATTAATGGAAAGAACGTACTACTGCTGAGATTAAAGCCTATTAAAAAGATGTTTACTCAGAGCACAGCAGGAGCAGAATAGAGCTTAGTTGGACATTGCATTAGAGTTGATAACTTCTGTTCAGTGTTGTATTTCCGCATCTCATTCTGTAGTCAGATTCTGTGCTGTAGCTTAATCCCATGTCATTATCTTCCTCAAATAAGACGTCAAAGCTCTACATCAGATGCCGGTATCAGAGCGAGAAGTGTTTGACATGTCCCCCACTATCGCTACTTTCCAGGCAGGCCGAGAGAAGCCAGCAGACGTTGCTAGAACGTGCCATCCTGATTATCTTTCTGCTGTGTTTACGTATTCATTTATGTAAACACTATGCTAATATGTTTTTCGGCTTGTCGCTTACGTCCAGTCGCGTCCTTCAAGTTTGACGTGAGGTGACTGATGCAGCCTTATGTGAAGTTTCAGCTGAGTGTGCCCTCATATTTGTCATTGGCTCAAAAGCAGCGCAGGGTTTAGAAAGTCTGGCCAGGGCTCTCAGGAGGGGCATTTCAGAAAAATGTGTCTTAAAATAGCTGACCCTTTGTGCGCGCTACATTTGCTTTTTCACACTAAAGAGTGTTCGTGTATTCATCGTCTCTAAGAGGTTTCTGAAAGCAGGCTGAAGCCATCATTGGATCAGAAAAGCATGATAAAAGTCTGATGCCGATTTGATGGCTTGAATGAGTGGTACCTAGTGTAGGGGGTGCTTTACAGGAAAAAGCTGAAGGAAAATTAAGACAGATCTAGCTAGAAGACTGGTAATAGTGAGTTTTCATGTTGCCAAGGAAACATAACTCACAAAAAAGTTTTTGTTTCACTGCTACTCGATTTTGATTTTTACCCAAGGACAAAGAACGGACCATCGTAAAAGTAGCTACATGGCATAATGAGGCAGAAAGCAGCAACAAAATCCAGAAAAATAATCTGAAATGCAAACTGGTTTGCACTTATATGAGGTGAAAAAAGTATTTAACCTCAAACTAATACGCAAATTGATTGGAATTTTAGGTAACTATATATTTCTTTGTCTACCTATGGCTGAGAATAGGTTCATTTAACCCCTAAAAGTCTGAGGCCTTTTGAGCTTTTTTATTACAATTTTCTCACTCTCTTTTTTTTTTTTTGCAAATATTTTTTTTAAATACATTACACAATAATGCCACAACAATCCTGAAATCCTGAAAAACAAAGAACAATTCCGAGAAGTAAATTGTCATTTTTGTACCGGAAAAATCTCAAACGTCGACAATGAACAGTTTTTGTGTTTTATAAAAAAACTCAAAAGTGATGAGACAAAATTATAAAAAAAAATCCCCCAAAACAGCAAAGACAAGGTCAAAACAATGTGAAAAGTATATCAACAAACCAGGGTAAACTCCCCTAAAACGTATACACTGTTTCAAGTGCATTATGTGCCTTTTTGTCCTGTAACTTAAAAAAAAGAGTAATATTGCAGATCTTGAGCTTCCAAGGGTTATCCCTTTTTTACCACTAGATGTCACTGATAGCACCCATTTGCTGAAACAGAACTGAAAGACACAAATTATGTGTCATAACTCTTGTAATGGTCGTTTAAAACAAAATATCAAAACTAATAAACTTTTTGAAACCTACACATCATATTTGAAATCAAAATTAAACAAAAGTAACTACTTAATTGATAAAACTACTTAAAAGTAGATCTCTGCTACTTAATTCAAAACAGACACTTTGACTAGCAAACACACCAGTGTGTGCAGGGACTTCTAAGGGTTAAAGTGAAAAGTCTGATGAGAGAGCTATTTCACGAACGTCATGTGAGCTTTATGACATCTTTTCACTTTTAGTGACTGGAGTCTGTCAATAGCACCTTTACTTACTGCTGGGTTGGCAACACTGGTGAGAACGTCCAGGCTGCATTCATGGGCAAAACTACGGCACAACTGATGTTTTTTTTTTTTTTTGTGAGTGTAATGTTTCATGGTGGTTGTTGTACTCAGAACCACTGTTGGTGTTAATCTAATTTAAATGTTTCAAACTCTTTACTAACCTTAACCCTAACTTACATTGTCTCTCCATCTTGATGTAGATGAACCAGCGGTCTTCTTACTGATATACCTTTTTAATTATTACATATAAAATATGATCACATTTATAAAATGCAAAAAGTGGTCATTTGGTTGAAGTACTGCTCTACAATGGAGCTGATTTTTAATAAATGATAATCTCCCTCTCCGATTTTCTGACTGGCGCACTGATGTTACACAGAAGGGTTGAGGCAAAGCCATTGCCATGTTATGTCCTGTTAAATCATGTTTATGACGGGTACAAGCTGAATCCATTGGAAAGAATTATCAGCACACGGGTTTCACACAAATCATAATGCCACCGCCAAAGTGCTATGAAAAGAGATCTGTTTTTGTCGCTCAGTCATCATTCTTGGGGTAGGATATTATCGCAGGTGTATTGACAGCTGAGAAAACAGCAAGGGATTTGAGATCTCTCCATACCTTCTATTTCCCTGCTCTGCTCCTGACAGAGGCTAGATTTAATTCCCTGTAATTACTTTATTGACTCATTTGTAGAGCTGAATTTGCTCCAATCTGTTGTCAATAAAGCATACAGAGATGAGGAAGAGCATGCTAATGCTTATATGATGTCACGGTTGGAGACACTTTTTTCAGAAACCAGTCTTCAGATGAAAAATTGCATTAATGTCACTAAAGATTAAACTTTAATTGGTTGTGTACATTTTTTTTGCAGACCATTAGGCTGATGTTGATACAACCCAAGTTAATCCATAGTTTAAAATATATATGTTTGAACAAACTTTCATTTAAGAAGCGTCAAACACTCATTATTAGCAATGTGCAAAATATGTATCTGTACTTAGTGATCAAGTAAAACAGCATTAAATTAAAATCAGCAAATTTAGCTAATTATAATCATAAAATAACATCACTTCTAAGATGTATCAGCAACCTTTTCTTCATTAGTGTATAAAATAAACATTTATTTCAACCCCTGGAAATTTTTAAAAGCAATTCAATGACCTAAACAAAATTAAAACCTGTTAATTCTTGATCAAATGTTGGGAAATTATTAAGAGTAACAATGCAAAACAACATTAAGTAAGTACAACATTTCCAAGTCCATTCATACCAGCCTCTTGCTGTACCCCATGATGCAAAAACTGCAACCACAATTCATTGAGTGGCAAATTAAGGCAGGTTTAGGGCAAAACTTAGAAGCAGTAAAAAAAAAAATAAGTAAAATTATCGGCGGACATTTACTCATCCCAGCTTCCATTTGCAAACATCCTCAACCTTTCATCATGAGATTAATATTAATGATATAATAAATATTGGTCCATTGATCTATGCTACAAATGCAATTTATGTATGATTCAAATCATTTAAATACAGATATTTTTTATAATTAAAATATCTATATGCTGCCTCTATCTGTCAATTCCACTATCTTTTCTAGTTTATGAATAGGCTAGACCCCGGGAATACACCTGCAGAATGCAATTCACCCTTTTTTTGGTCAAGAACTATGGCTTCAGACACAATTCCTAATTCCTGCCACTACACACTGTGTTGGCTTGCTTTTGCTAGAGGGCAGCTTCTGACCAGAGGACAGCCCTGTTGAATTCCAACGATAGGAATAAGTCTTACTTATAGCTGGTAATGCATTCCAGAAATGGTCACACAGATCGAACAGCCTCTCATGGAGATCCTCTGATTCAAGAGTGACAAATTCAAAGGCCTTGTCAAGATCAACACAGAAAAAAAATTGTTGGAGCTAGTTGGACAAACTTCCATGAGCCCTCAAGCATCCCGCAAAAGAATGTATAGCTGGCAAAAGTTTCACGGCCAGGGTGATAAGTGCATTATTCCTTCTGAGATATGACCATCGGTTGGATGCACATATACAGCTCTTCACCATAGACTTTTCAGGGAGGCTGAGCTGTCTGATCCCTATAGTTGGAGAAATCCTTCTTAAATTGTGGAACAGCCTCCCAGTATCCAGTCCAGAGGAACTATTTTTAAGGAAACCTAGGCTATCCTATCTCACCCAAAGACTCATCAAAGACTCATCAATTTGCTACCAAGGAGTTTCTGAACTACATCAATGATTCCAGCCAGGGCAACAGTAGCAAGTAATAGTATACCATGTCCTGGTAACTCTTTTGTCAGCATTTTTTGATCTGGGTTAATATATAAAAATATATATATATTGTCCTTAGAGCAAACAATAACAAAACAAATGTTTCTTTGTGATAGTATGGTCTTAATCAAACACATGGGGTAACTTTTATTGAATTCAAACCTTCAGGAATCCACATCAAGCTGCCTTGAAATGTTTTGTAGCACTGTCTGGAATCATATATTCTGCTCGACCACATGTGGAAACTAGCAGCACGTCGCTGACAAGAGTCAGATTTATAAAAGATGAAACCTTGAAGGGTATCCTGTTTTTTTTTTTTTTGAAAGATGGAGAACAATAAAGACTCTTCCCACAATAAATTACCTTCACCACAATAAAAAAAATACAAACTAACAGTGACATGAGATGTTTAATTCTAAGTTGTGCTGGTGCTGGAACATTTTTATAAACCTCAATGTTTTTTTGAAGGTTCCCAGCACTAAAATATATCAATTAATCTTTTAACCTACTCATCAACCCTACTTAAATGCCAGCAAACTCCAGAAGGAATGAGTACACCCTAGACGAAGACCCTGGACAGGTTGAAAGTTTATCATAGATCCACTTTTTATCATTATTCACCCACTTTCACTCTTCTTTTTAATCACCAGATTTACTTAGCATGTTGTTTTTAAATGAAAATTATTACTGTGTGAACATGTCTGGTACCTCCAGTTAAAGTATCATATTCCTGCTTTTTGTGTTTTAATTCTGTTCAAGTTGTCCAAAACCTAGATTCTGTCCTATTTTTGTCTCACTCACTAAACTCTGCATCAAGTACAGCTAGCCATTTATATTTATGTTGAGTACATTGAAATTAAAGCAACAGATTGCAATGTTAGTATCAAAAATGTTCTACATCGATAAAGGTTCACTATACAATTATTGAATCAACATCTTAACACTCATAGAGTTGTTTCTCTTTTTACATTAACTCATTAACTCTCTCTGTATTGAACTTTATTCACATGGGCTGTTTTGAAACAAGTTGGAGTAACGCGATTCACCTTTTGTTTTTATTTTGATTTATATAATGAAATATAATGTCTAGGTTTGGTTTTAGACCCATAGATTTATGACCCATCATTTGCAAGGTAATTTAAATTAAAATGTGGAAAATCGCTTTTCAGTTTTATTTCCCAGACCCCAAATGATGGCATCATTGCTATCTAGGGATAACCCTTGGAAGTACAATACCTATGGTTCTGAAACAAACAGCCACAATGATTTGACTTTGTTTTCGCTTTTTGGAGGATTTATGATTTTTTTTTTTTTTTTTTATTGTGAAACTTTTATTTTTCTTTACAATTTCAGGTTTGTTGTGGCATTATTATGCAATGTAATTAAAAATATATATATATTGGTAAAAAAAAAAAGGAGCTGGGGTTGTACAAAACAAATTATATCAAAATGGCCCCGGACTTCTGAAGTAGATTATTTTTTTTTACAAAACACCAATTCCAATTAAGTGCACCATATTTCCATTAAAGCCACCAATGATGTAACCATTTCAGTAAAATAAATATAAGTCTATACTTTGCTTTGGCAAACCACAGAAGCAGTGCAGAAGTCAAGGCATTCAAAAGAGGGGTTAATCACACTCACAGACCTCGTCACTATCATTGATAAGACTTCCTAGTGTACTTTTCATCAAAGGAATCATTTCACAGGAGAAAAAAACATTGACGGAAAATCATATTGTGCACTTGGAAACAGCTGTCAGTCTAATGAAAAGATTTATATAAATTGAATAGCACCACCACTTAGTTGGTCCCAGACAGTTTGATTGCAGTCTTCACTAACTGAACTTGAAAGATTTTTCTATTATAACCTTGACTGGCTTCAGCTCTCCATCAATTTCCCTCTGTTGTCTTACTCTGTTTGTAGGTGTGTGTGGGCAGCAGGCATTTAAGACAGAACCTCGGAATATGACGGTCAGGGCAGGGGCCACGGCTCTGCTGAAGTGTGAAGTGCTAAGGGCCTCAGGGACTGTGCAGTGGGTTAAAGACGGGCTCCTCCTGGGACCGCAGCGACTGTTGCCAGGCTACCCACGCTACAGCATGACTGGTGAGCAGCAGAAAGGTGAGAACTCGACAGGATGGGGAGAATAGCATGTGCTGATTTGAAACAAACGTTTGCGATGGATGTTTGATGGCATGCTTGATAGAGCAGCTATCCCCAAAGTGAATATGAAGAAAGGCAAAAGTTTCGGAGACAAGTTCAGTTATTGTTTTCAAGAGCAGTTTCACACATGTTCAATCTCCAACTAAATTAACCGATTCAGGCTAAAAGCTCAAAAACACCCTGAAGTTCACAAGTTTATTATTTGGACCTGTATAGTATTATGAGCATGAGTGGCAAGTACGAACATACAAACATGAACTGGAATGGATAAGGATTCATGACTTATACCCCTAAGTGAGGAGTTGTTTTGGAAGGAAGGAAAGCTAGGAATAGATGTGTCTCAATCCAGGTTCTAGTGCCTTCGGAGGATCCAGCCTACCCAGCCAATGGAAGCTACAGCTCCAAAGGCTGCATCAACCATTGGTAAACAGGACGGTCTAGCTTCATTCTGACCATTTTATAAACTCTACCTACAACAAAATGAAACCTACCTAACAGTTAACATACATGTGATTTAATTGGCTACATATGTTAGCATTATTAACATCATGGTTTTAAAATAATAGATGCAACTATCACATACTACCATATATTAAAGGACTCCATTGAACTACTGTCCTTAATAAAAAGCTGTTACTTACATTTATTTTGATACGGATACCATTTGTATTGATACACATATACTTTAAAAATGTATGTAAAATGTTGTAATATTGAATTTGGTTGCAAAACACAATAAATGCTGTTTTGTAAAAGAAAAGCTGTAGTGTAGTATTGTCACATTTAAAAAGGCCATACTTAATTTTACAAACAAGTTTCGTCTAATGTAGTCCTGGTTTGCTCTTTCCATACAGCGAAAAACACTGGACTATTTCTTTTTCTTCACAAAACACTATAAATCCAAGCATAGCACAACCAGTAGCGCAACACATTGTATGTCTTGTAAACAAGTTAGCGGCCTTTAGCTGTCATAAAAAAACATAAATCAAATGTTCAAATTATGATTAGTTTCGATGCATCAATGTAGTAGTTTCTGCAAGACAAAAAAGCGAACACAGTAAAAAAATAGGATTGCAAAGAAGATAAAGGGCTAAGGCAGTGGAAAAACACAGCTCAGTTCATCAGGGAATGGATAATTTGAAGCAGTGAGTCCAATATCTTTGTGTGTGTCCAATATCTATACTTCAACCAGCTAGCCACTTGGTTTACTTGATGTTGTTATTGTATCTTGAACAGTTTAATATTAAAAACTGATTTATATTGATGCCTTGATGCTATTGATGGATTTATAGTGTTTTGTGAAAAAATTTAAATGTTAAAATCTGACTACATTTTTTTCTTTTTTAATATTTGTATAACTCTCAGAACTCCTTAAAACATCAGAATATTCAGTTTTAACTTTCATTAAATGTTCATTATGAAGTAAAACAGGTAATCTATTTCTCTCTCACTCACTCACTGATACTGTCTTCGACTGTCACATGACTACTGCCTCGCCGGGTATAATTGATGTAAAAAAAATAATACAACATTATTTTTACAGACAGGAGATGTAGCAGGAGTAGACATTATTCCTCTCTTTAGCCACCTTCTAATATTATATTTGAACAAATCAACATGTTTCAAATCAATCTTTCTCACATCAAGTCAGTCAATTATTCAACAAATGAATCTATGGGCACACATTTCTGTATTTCTAGTATCTTGACGTTTGATTTTAAGTGAAGCGTGACATTTAATGCTGTTGACAGATGTTTTATTGTAATCTTGTATGAATGCAGTGTTGGGAAATGAGAAACACATCTTTTGTCTTTCAGCGAGAAAGACTATTAGCATGACTCATTAGAAAATGTTTTGCTCATAATCTGCAGATTGCTGTAGATGCCTCCGTCTCGGTTCCTAGTTTAGATGCAGCCTTCCTCATCAAAATTCGCTCAGCTCTCTTAAAAACAGCTTAGCGAGATGCTATCAAAGGCTTCTAATTCAAGCACTGGAGGGAGATTTGAGAAATTAGCTTTTTTTCTGCAAAAAAAGTGAGGTCTGTGATTCCCCTCCTCTGAATTCCATTCGGAAAAGAAATGGAGATTAAACCAGCTTTGCTACTTTTTCATGTCCACGGAGCGCAAGTCAGGATTATTGTGCTTTGAATAACTAATGATTCATTGCTTAGTTTACATCCAAACCAAAAACAATACAGAACAATTCCAGAGCATATGCTCTTCTTTCTGCACCCTAGAAAGAGAGTAACTGTTTGTGCCAAAAGCCAGTATGCTTAAAAAGTGCTTACGCTAGGCCTAGTTCATAGCTAGTGCTAGTGCCAGGGGGCATTGATTGCATGATGGATAAAGAGTGCCATGTAAGGGACAAATGATATCATAAAAAGGCATGCTGAAGCTTCTTTAATGTTAACAACTTTAATCTATAAATCTGAACAAATTGTCACAAAGACCATGTCAATCAGTAGACCCCCCCCCCCCCACACACACACACTTAAATAATCGAGCGTTTCATAAAGCTTATCAGATGCATGATTATTAGACATACTCAAACACACGCCCAAACACCCCAGACTGCAACACCACAGTGGACTGAGAGCAGTTGCAAGCAAGTAGAAAATCATTAATGATTTGAGAGTGGTTTCCTCTCCCTCCATGATCCCATAGATCTGAAAATTGCTGCTGGTTGGTGTTAATTATCCTGCCATCCTGGCTGACACCTCCTTTTTTCTGCCATGGAAGTTGTCATATGAGGGAACTATTTTCTGCATGTTAGTTTTCTTCAGAAGAGAGGAGAAAAAGTGGAGAAGAAAATTGTTCAAAGCTTCAACAGCTTGCATAAACTTAGCTGGAGCAGCCCATTAATCCTGCCAGACTGGTAGTTGAACAAACAACCCCTTGGTGGCACAATATTCGGCGAGTAAATAACAAGCATCTTGCAGACAAAGGAAAGATGCTGAAAGAATGCATTGAATCACGTTTTTTTTCTTCACACTAGTCTAGGCGGATTGGGGCTGTTAATTTTTAAGACTGCTTACAGATGTAGCACCACAGTCTGTCAATTTTGATTCTTTTGGACAAGTTTCTTGCTAATTAAAAGTAAATGGCATAATGAATTTGTACGTGCCATATCTGAAACTACTAGCTAGAAATTTGGAAACGCTCAAAATGCAAACGAATCCATATAATGTAACTGGATAGCAAAAATAGAATTGAAAAAACAATAGTATACACTTTTTTTCAGCCTCATTTTGGAGTGCATTTGACAAATGTAGTAGTATGATTAGGCGGCAGGCGACACCCCCCAACCCCAATTTTTCTCTTCTCTCAGTATCTCCCTCTCTTTCTGTCTCTGGCAGAATTTAAGATTCCGTTTGAGGGTTCAATAATCTGGACCTGGCCTTTGTTTGTGGTGGGTACAAACTTAAGGGCTTGCTGTCCCTTCCTACGTTGTGACCTTTCCTACATTATCTAACCACAAAGGCTTTCGAGAAGAGCTCTGTGTGGTTGAAATATACACAAGGAGTTTAATTTCAAAACCCGATGAACGCCATAAAAAAAAGTGCCAAATCTGAATTTTTTTTCATACAGTATTTGAAAAGCCCAAAATCTATTTTCCAAGTTGTAAAATGCAAAATCCATGCAATGGCTCTCAGAAACAACAGTTGAAACAAATTGAAAAAAATTTAAACCAGAGAAAAGTCAAGTCACTTTTTTCAATCTTTAAATCATTGTAGTGTAATAGATGATAATAAAACAATGAAAACAGAAATAAATAAATGCAAAATAATATGTACACGAATGTGAAACCTTATCTTGCGAATGAGGCAATCTGTGTTCACGAAATACGATCACCAACACGAAACCAAGCACATGTGTAGACAGTACCGAAAGCGTGTGTCAATGGATGGAGAGAGCGCTTCTAAGAAGGCATCATGGGTATGATTTGACCGATAGGGGAGCAGAACGGTTGGTGGCAAGTTTACTGCAGTCATGTGACACCCAGTGCCCATTTCAAATGACAACAATGTAGCATGCGTACATACGTATATCTCGATTTCTCCGATTTTGTTTTTTTGTATCTTTGAACATTTTTCGTACCCTGAAGCAAGACATTTTCAGAGAGACCCTTCGTATCTTGGATTTTTCATAACATGAAACATTTACATCATTGGTGGTTTATGTTTTAAGTACGGATGAGCAATGATCAATACAATTCCTTGACTACTCGGTTCAACTAACTAACTACATTCAATCTAAAGTTCTATGAACAAACATGTAGAGCAATATATTTAATTAAGTTTTTTAAGAAAATAGTTTGCCGTTTTGGTGGTCTAACAATAAATGTTTTTTTATTTTTTTATTTTATGAAATCGAGCAAATCACATTTCCTAAATTTGCTCCTACATAAACCTGATACACACTGACATAGTCACTCCCATGATGCACCAACACTGGACCACAATTTATTCATAAATTATAATGTTTGATTACATTTCTTTTAAAAAATACTAGTTTAATTTTTCATGTGTAATTCCCTCTGGATAAAAGCACAAACCAAATATATTTATATACATAATGCATATATTTAAAACATAATGCACAGCTTCTTGAACAAAAGTGGAATAGCATTTAGTGTGCAAACACTTTTCACAACAGATCTGTATTCTTTCACACTTTAGTAGTGAAATAAAAGATTGTGTACATATTTAAGTTTGTAAATATTTTAGTAAGGTATTTAAAACTCAACCTGAATAATGCACATTTATTTGTATTTTATCCTATTTGTAAAAAAAACAAAACCCACTGAATCTTGAGCCACACTCATAATATTACGTCAGGCAACTTTATTTTTATTTTCTGAACAGGTAGCAGCAGAATGTTTTTTCTTCTATCAGTGAACAGTAGGCTATAGCTAGCAACAAATGTCCTTGCTTGAGCGAGGACTTCTTCACTCAGACAGGAATTTTCAACAGCACTAATTGGCCTACAATTTGTAGCTATCCACCTACCTATGGCATGTCTTCTCCTTAAAGGCAGGGTAAGCAGTTTCTGGGAGCCAATTTTTACATTGACCAAAGCAAACTAATTTGACATGGCCCTTAGCAATACATCACTGTCACTGTAACAGACAATAAAATGGTGGAATGTGTTGTGTCATCAATAAATGAAAGCGATGTATGTTACTATGCTATAAGAGGTAAGGTATTAGTCATACTGAATAGTTTAGATTTATTTCATGAAGAAGGTGACCCATCTGCAGGGCACACCAGACATAAGATAATCCAGATAGAGCAACGCTGTATTTGCCTCAGATATGGTTAGAAACACTTTAATGCCATTTTCTAGTAATGCTCCCTTCTAGGCATCAGTTAACAATAAATACAAATAAAAAGTCCCTATTAATAACAAAGAAAGCTAACAATAGGACTTAAGTTTCTAATGGACTTATCAAAGATGTGGATAAATCAAATTAAAAGATGAAGCAAAACATGTTTACAAACATGAGAAACAAGTCATGTCAACCTGTCCCAGTACACAGAAATCTAGACGAGATGTCACATCTTTCTGGAATATGTTCACACACAAGATCATAATACTGGAAACAGTATTAAACTCTGTTTAAAAAGAAATTGCATTTCCTTTATACACCTATATTTTAATTGAATTGGGGTTTAAAAACATGTTTTGATTTGGCAAGGATTTCTTAAAGAACAATTGTGTGTGTGCCATAAATGTGTTATGAGAAGGCATCCCCACACAACCATGTCGATCACAGTGACATGGACTTTCCAAATATTTGACCAATCACTGACCAAGCTGTTTTTATGCCACACAAACAAGTTCCAATAGCGAGTTCGATTTCCTGACAGGGTTTGGTAAGATTAGTTCCGAGGCTTGGTGAATCCGGTTCTTATCTGTAGAGTGTGCAGCTCTAATCAAAAACATCTGTTTGTAATTTTTGAGCAATCCTGAAGACGAGTAGTATTTTCTCAGGTGGGTTTCATTAGGGATAGAGCTGAACTCTGAAGTACTGGTTTCGCCCACCCTGGAGTAAATTGTTGAATGGCCAGTTATCATAATTAACTTGTAGGGTTAAGATATTTGTGTGAAACTGCAAAGAAAGTATAAAACAGTAATTGTTAAAATAGTGGCCACATGAATATAGCTCCAGCAAGATTCAAGATGCTTGCCTGTAGCTGAGAAGGTACAGTAATTAATTGGAAAATAGTCACTCCTTTTGCGTGAAGAACAAAAGCTGTGAATTTATTACAGAAGAGATTTGGAGCATAAAGCTTTGTTATTAATGGACCGATCAGTTGCTTAGTTACCTGGCCGTCAATCATATTGTCATATCCTACACTTTCCCTGTCTAATTAATCTCCTACAGCTCTGGGGATGAAGTTACATGTTAATCTACATCAGTATTAGCCGTCTGCTCGAACATGAATCTGTTCTCACAAAGTTCTATAGGCGACCATCTGGGAAACTCGTTTAAATATGCAGCAAAATGGGTAAAAATGATAAAACTGGTCCAGATTTACTAAAAGGCTTGACAATGTAGATTATTTTATTATTTCCTAAAGCAGTACAGTATGGATCTAAATGTCTGCTTTCAATGTTGTGTGGCTGGCCAAGCAGTCGACTAAACCTACAATTTAGGGCCACCTGGGATGAGTTTGCATGCTCCCCTTATACCCCCCCCCCCCAAGCCCAAATATGCCCATTGTGATTAAGCTGATACAGATGAGTTACGCTGTTGGTTGTATGTTTGTATTGCTGTGAAACTCAATCTGATAAAACTGTGCAAACAAGCTTTTGGCCGTTTCTTTTCTAAGACATTATTTTCTCAACAGATTGTTTAAGCTGTCAACAGATTTTTTTATTCTTTTTCATTTTTAAATAAACAAATATTTTCTGCTTTAATGGGAAATTTTTAACTTTGAGGGCATACTCAAAATCACATTAATTGTCAATCTTAAGAGACGATAGAGTCATGCACATTGTTATGGTTTAAACTTAAGACTAAATTTTATTTAGGAGAGAGTGTGGCCTTGTGATGGACGGGCCACCTGTCCAGGCTGTACCCTTAGTTTTATACACACGGGGAAATGTGTGCACCAGCAGAACCCAATGAGACTAAAAAGAATAAGGGTCTTTGGCATAATTAGCATGTCTCTTCATCAAATCTGTCCCCCGTTGGACATGCCCCTTATCCCATTAGCCCTCATTGAATCACATTGAGCATTTGGATTTAGCTGATGTCACTGGAGTGGATGTGGCTTAGTGAAAACTTAATTTGAAGCAAATAAAAAAATAAATAAACAAATCCCCTATGAACACTGAAAAAATACATTTGAATCTTGGCTAAAATTGGATTTATCTTTTTTTATGTCTCTTGCTTTCTCTCGTTTCACCCATGAAACTAAATTGGCTCAGTACTTATTTTGTGAGGGATAATAAGAGATAATCAATGATCAGCAGTGCACTCAACTGTCTCATTAGCATGACGTAGATAAAGAACCACCTGATGTAAGTAGACGGTGGTTGTCTGTGCAAAGTGTAGTTAAAACAGTTAAATTTTTGGTAAACAATTAGTTATACTATATTCTAGTCATACCAGCCTAAATAATAACATTTACATACCCGCTTTTCTTCTCGAAGTCACTTTATGAGAATAAAGTCTTAAAAAGAATACCATATCTGATCATTTTGGATTTAAATCTGTCTCGCCCAATCAGATTAAATTATCAACGCTAAGCTAAAACTTTACTCAATATCAGAAAAATTTAATGTTTGACAACTAACGCATGAAATTCTCATATTTTTCTGTTTTGTATTTCCAAACAGGCCAGTACCACCTTCAAATTCGTGATGTGACTTTAGAAGATGATGCCTCTTACGAGTGCCAAGTGGGTCGATCCGAAAGCAGCCGTGCCATTGTGTCCCGTACAGCCTTGCTCAACGTGCAGAGTAAGCAAACCCTTCTCTTACCACACAGCAAAGGTTGGAAGGAGGGGCTGCAGATGGAAAAAGACGCACGTGGGACAACTTTAGTCATGACAGATCTCTCAAGCGATGCCGCTAATAGCTGGGCATGCTCTGAAAAGGTGACACGCGATGGCAAAGCTAAAGCTGTCACCATGGCCACATTGAGGGCACTAATGAGGTGAGGAGTTAGTCTGCAGTGTGCTGGAGGATCTCTTGTGTTAGTCTTCACATTGACTCCCATTGGTCACAGGTGTATGACAGCGCTGATAGCACGGATTAGTGATGTGGCCAATTAGTCCATGCTCTTGCCCACAGAGAATAGGGCACTTGAATCAGGCAACATCTGAGACTCACCTTAGAGAAGTGCTTGAGCGGAAGAGAGATCTTCCTGCTACTGGCTACTTTTCTCATTTAGTTTCTTTTTTTAACCTTTCTTTCAACTATGAAATATTCAGATGGTTTTACTTGGTCAGTTGCTCAAGACACTTTTAGGTTTCTTTGTCTCGCTGTGAATTTGGCAAGCAAGGAAGGGCGATACATAAACATAGTGTTTCTTGTTGTGATCTAACAAGTTTAATGAATGATTATGTCTGACAAGGAAGAAAGAAATATTTATAATTCTATTCATAATTATTCAGATTATGGTCATAAACATATCTGTTATCAGTACATGTTATCCGTATAAAAGACCCCTGCCAACTACCTCAGTCACACTACAAACTCTACTATGGCCAAGATCAAAAAGCTGTCAAAGGACACCAGAAACATAACTGTAGGCCTCTCACAGGCTGCGAAGACTGCAATAGAGTGGGAGGAGGTGTTGTCACTTGGGGCACAGCGGGCATTTTGTTTGTATTCTTTCCACCAGCGGTTAAATATTTACAAAACACAAAAAAAATGCAAAATAAGCAACTATTACAAATAAAATAGAATAACAAAGCCCTAAAATAATTAAGTTCATTTTAGTTTATATTATTAGGAGTCACTCTGTTCACAGTGTAACCACGTAACTATGGCAATGGTGGCGTCACACTACAAATATGACGGATATGATGCTGTCACTCCTCCCGTTTTGTAGACAAGCATCTTGGTGTGATTAAATTAACTGTGGGAGAAATGGTTAGAAATTGCAAGACTTACAAGTGTTTATTAATATACAGTGTGTTACAATATCTGTCAATGTTTAAATAAATACACAGCATGTCAGAAGGAAAGTTTTTACTTATTCAAGTCATGTTGATGTTGATAAACACTGAAGAAGCTATTAGCGTGTTTTTTTTTGTTTTTTTTTTTACAATCCACAAAACCTAATTTTTGTAAAACATTCATGCACTAATTAAATTTTTGATGGCTGACTATTGGTGGCTGACTATTTATTTATTTATTTTTGCTTATTTTTGGTTTAGAACAATGGTTTAGTGGTTTTAAAAGATGGTCTTCAGATGATAAAGGATCAGACCATGTTGGCAAGCTTGTATTTTTTTTTTTCTTTAACCATGTAGAGTTTTTGTCTCTTTTCAATATGTTTGTTTGTAACTTGGCTGTGATTATCTGTGTATTGTGTGCAGCACTGAGACCAAATCCCCCTTGGAAATACCTTGAGGAAATTCATAAGACTTCAGTAGCAAGGAGTTTGATTTTGTGTAGAATTGATTTGAGCCAAAGATGCTGGAAGTTATTGGTTCGATTCCACCCTGGTCTTCTTTCCAGAGTTCAATCTGAGGATCTTTGGAACCTCTCCAATATGTCAATTCCTTAAGCGCTCAGCTTTTGAGAATGTTATTACTCAGTCATTCTTGACTCATTTTGATTCCAATACTAAACAGATTGACTGAGCTGCTAACTCAGATTAAATATTCGATCAAGGATTTGCCATCTCTTTAACTCTGCTTTCAGAGAAATACATTTTTTTAAATTACTTATTATTAATAGAATTGAACTCATTTTTACGTGAGTTAACATTGTTTTACAATGTAAAATACAAACAATGTTAAGTGTTGCCTGAAATACTTTAAAATCTCTGAATTCATGAGGAATCCATGGGAAGCTTAGTACAGGCAACTGTTGATAGTGAAACGATTCCTTTCAAAGGGGAACTAATGAGGAAATGAAAAGATGTAGTTAAGTGAAATGATGGGTGAGCTGGAGAGATATGGATCCGGTTACAGAGGGTGAAGGTAGGACAAAGCTGTATTTTCACTGTATTACTTTACTATTTTAGACACTGAAATTTGGTTTAATTGTTACTATTAAATAATATTTGATTGGCAATGTTTCCTGCGGAATTGTTAAGTGTGATTAACCCTTAGAAGTCTATGCCCTTTTTGAGCATTTTTACTACTTCACAATTTGCTCTAATAAATGTTGACAGCCCCTGCTTCTTTTATTACAAATACTTTTTCCACTACATTAATAGGGGAATAATCCCACAACAAATCTAAAATACAATTCTGACTATTGCATTGTCATTTATTTTACTGCCAAAGTCTCAAAAAATTAGAACAAACAAATGTTTTATAACAAAAATTAAAAGTTTTGAAACCAGGAAAAATGATTTGGAGATGGTAAAAATGAATTAATTCATTTTCCAACCCGTTTATTCCCTTTTGGGGTCATGGGACTCCGCCAGTGCCTATATCCAGTGCACATTGGGCGAGAGAGGAAATACATCTGAAAAAAAAAAAAAAACATACAGAAAAAATTTGATTGTAACTATTTTCAATCAAAGCTCTGGAGCATTTTTTTTTAACATTTTTTTTCAAACTCTGATTTTTATTTTGACCTCTTAAAATGCACTTTTGATATAATTCGCTCTAACTTTTACATTGTATGGCTTGTCTTATTAAACAAATACAGTGAAGATTATGTATATTTTTTTTAAGTTTGAATATCAAAGTGCACTTTTCAGAGTTTAAATCCATAATCAGGCTTTAGTTATTACTAAATAGTATATGTATCAATTTTTTTTTTTTTTATTAATTCACAGACACCTGGAGGAAGTGAACACCTTCAGGCTCATTTCTTTATTATGTAAAGATGTTTCGGATCATGTAATGCCTGAACGCTCATGAATATTTGCACACATGAAAAATAAAACTTTTGTGGATATCGTGACTTTAAACAAGTTTTGAAGCGATAACTTGTAAAGATGACCTCACACAATGCTGAACATGGCATTATTTGAAAGATATGAGGCTATGCATTCTAATAATCCAAGCTAATGCAGCTGATTGATTGATTGATTTATCGGTCGGCAGACATTATTTAACTATGCTTTTATTTTTTTTAAACTGTAAACATTACAGTAATCCAATTTAGATCACCAGAGCCTTTATGGGATGTTAAGTTGAATCGTGTGTGGTAAACAGAGGTCTGAACTGAATGTTTTTTTATTGAAAAACACTCCTCACTGAAGCCAGTGGGGTGATTGTTAAGGACTCCAGCTGCATATTTTCCGTCTGGAATTTTAGGTTTTGAATTTTCGTCGATGTTGAGATTGTTAAGCTGGATTTAACCTGCAAAGGATTTAAAGATAGAGAGAGTTCAGTGTTGTTAGCATAGCAATGAGAATGTAGAAGCCATGATCATGAATGATGGGACACAGGCTCTAGGACAGGGGTGTCAAACTCAGTTCCTGGAGGGCCACAGCCCTGCACAGTTTAGCTCCAACCTCAACTAAACACAATTGACACTTGATGCAACTCGTTAGGTCCTTCAGGCTGTTTGAAAGCTTCAGGAGTGGGTCTTTCTGAGGAGGGTTGGAAATAAACTCCAGAAATGGATCCCGACACCTGTGCTCTAGGGGATAAGAGAAAGGGACCAAGAACTGAACCTTGAGGAACCCCAGTGAGCAAATGCTGAGCCACTGTCTCTCTGATGCTTTTTGTTGTGAGCATGGACAGAAATATCTGATGGTTACTCATGTTGAAAGATGGTTACTCATGTTGAAAGCCGGTGAGATTGATGTACTATTGACTAGTATCTTAACATTGTTTCTTCTCTCGCTGTCAAAGTTAATTTTTATTGTTGCAAAAATTTTGCACTGTACTTTTGCCATTTTGAAAGGGCTTTAGAAATGATGTTGAGTTGATGTGAGATCTCTTGTTTGTAGCTAAACATTCCTTTATGAATTTTTGTATACATTGTTTATGGCTAACAAAAAATACCTTTCAAGATTTCTCTGTGGCTTCGCATGTCAGACGAATGTTTCCCTGCCCAACATCACTGCTTCATTCCTTCACTTTCTAGAGATCACCATCACATAGGAATACACACGTCATCCTCCCTGTTTCATGCTTTCTTTCTCTCTCTTCAATCTAGTGCTCCATCTAGGGCTCATTCGCCTTTGGAATCAGTGTCTTTTGCCGTTCTTCCATCTCTTCTGCCTCCTGCGGTGGGAGCAGCCCATATGTCTAAGGCAGGGGGTCTTGAAAGCCCCTTTTCTTCAGCACTCATCAAGCATTTACTTCCTCTGCTGTCCCAGAGATGTGTGTGTGTTTGTTACGGATGGCGGTTGCTGTGGTGACTGCTATTCTGTGCTTGGGAAGGCAGCAGGTTTTATTGACAGCAGTGGAACGGGGAGAGAGTGAGCGAGAGGACGAGAGTGAACAAAGTTTCACACACTTACACAAACACACACATGCTGCGGCATCTCGAGCAGCAGGCATCAGTCACACATTTATCAAGGCAACAGATGGAATCTGATTATGTTTATCTGTTTATTACGACAGTCAATTTAACACATTCATTTAGTGCAATTTATGGTTCTGTTTGTATTTTTGTGTTATTGCATAAACTTAGATGTAAATGACGATGATTAAACAAAACTATGGTAAACATTACAGATATGTAACCTAATAAAGTTGTGTTCTATGTTCAAAATGACAAGAACGAGGATCAGTGCTATTGAGTGTTAATGGGATGAAATGGAACAGAATCAATATTTGAGCACACAAGATGTTTGTTTATACTGAGCTTTTTATAGTTACTAAAAAGACAGTTCATTTAGATAAAGTTTAAACCTAAGTACTTATAAAATAGGTGAGAATCTGCTCACTTTTGAGATAGGCCTCAAGTGGTCATTCTCTGAACTGCAGCTTCAGTAACTTTTTATGCACAGAGAGCAAATGTGAGAGGTTGTCCTCTCTGAGTAGTTTTTGCATATTCAAATCTTATAAAATAGGTGAGAATCTGCTCACTTTTGAGATAGGCCTCAAGTGGTCATTCTCTGAACTGCAGCTTCAGTAACTTTTTATGCACAGAGAGCAAATGTGAGAGGTTGTCCTCTCTGAGTAGTTTTTGCATATTCAAATCATATTTTGTTCCCTTTTTTCCATATAACTGAAAGTGAGTGTGCATGGGAACTATATGCTACCCTGTGATGGACCGGAGATCCATCTTTTACTTGAGAGATGTACCAGGAGAGCAAAAAAATAATTAAAACCAAAAATAGGTTGAAACAGTAATTTACTTAATAATAAGCATAACGTATCACCCCGTTAACATTTAAAAGACACAGCAACACTTTAGTGATCATTTTTTAAACTCTTGGATGGTTTGGAAATTACGGATGTTTTCTAATGGCTTTTTCATATTAAAACCATTGACTGTTTTTCCCCCTTTTTGAGTTTTTCCCCGTTATTATCAAGGATTTTTGGCACTGTATAGAAATTTGTTGAGCTTTCTAGGTGTGACCAACTATGTGAAAACATATAACATTCCTATTTGCCCTATTGATTCTTTTGAGGAAAAGTGTCTTGCTGGTCATCTGCATTTCAATCCACAGGAATGTTTAGATATGATGTGAAAATAACCAATAAAGTATCACAATAATCCATTCTGGGGTTCAAAAATGCATGTTTGGTACTTGCCATGAGTGAACGAGGCCATACGTGTCACTTCTTTCCTTCTAAGTTGTTAAATTTCATGAAAAAAGCAACTGTCAGTTTAGTAAAAGTTCATTAGTTAATTTTCCAACCCATTTATTCCCTTTTTTTTCTCCAGCACACATTGCGTGAGAGGCAGGATCACCATCACAGGGCAACATTCACTCACACATTCATATCTAAAGGGAATTTAGACTGTTCAATTAACCTAACCGAATGTTTTTGGGATTGTGGAGGAAACCTGAGTACCCAGAGGAAACCCACAGAAGCATGGGGAGAACATGCAAATCACCAGCGATCCTCAAAACTGCAACCTTCTAACTGGAAGGCAACAGACCTACCCACCGCACCACCGTGCCGTTGTTTAAAATGTTTTTAAATGAAATTATTTAATGTCATTAGAGTTTGATTACAAAAACATTTTCGTACAAAATGATATTTTCGGGTTAGAAAATATAAAATTTCATATTCATTTCATATTCAAGTTTTAAGTTTAGTATTTTTTTTAACCCACAAGCAATATTACATTTTATCCAATTTTCTTTAGAACATTTATGTTTTCTCAGTCGGAGAAAATAGTTTATGGTTAGGATTGATGCTTGTAGCATCCAAATCCAGCTGCTGTTAGATTGATTAGTCATTGTTTTTGTTTACATACTGACTCTGGTCAGACCCAAGTGAAACCTTCTCAGATCTGGACCTTGATTATGTGTACTTCTCACAGAGATGGATTGCAAGCAGGGCTAAGGTCAATCTTGAGCTAACAGAGAAAATTATTCTTATTCTTTTACCATATACTGACCTTGTGAATTCAAAAATTATCACACTCATTTTAACAAGGTATGCAATTTAATAAATAAATTGGCAGCAAAAAAAAAAAAAAAAAACTCAAGGCCAATCTGAATTCTCATAAGGCATTATAACCATTTTTGTGTTTTTGGCTCAGCATGAATGTACCCGCCGCAGTGTTTTACTTCTGTAAAAGTGCACCCTATGTGTGTGTCTTTGTTCAGTACTGTCATATGTAGCCGAAATATTAAAGGCTAATTTTTATTTTTATGATGGTTGGAAATGGACGTGTGCAAATGCGAGTGCTGAAGGCAGCAGTATTTCCCCATCCATTACTTCAGTACAGCACCCGTTCAGGACTGAATTTTTGCTGTGTCTGCTTCTAATCTACCTCAGTAAATCCAATCCAAATGGCATAATGTCTTTACAGAGAGGAGTGGTGAGGCTGGGAAAAAAGAGAGAAAGACAGAGTGAGAGACTAAAAGATGAGGCAGGGTCTTAATTGGATTCTCTATGTCCATGTGATATGTTTTATAATGGCCTAATTCAAGATGAATCTCCCTTGGCTTGCTAGATCCGAAGAGCGAGGCCAAAGGCATCAATTGCTAACTGTATCTCAGCATTGACTGGCGTGTGTATTTGCCAGCAATTCCTCTCGCAGTTTTTCTTCTGACACAAAGATGGAAGAAAACCATGTCTGTCTTTTCAATCGGCACCTTATAATCCTGATTATTAATATGTTTATTATGATATTAATATATTTTTTCTTAATTCAGTTTGTCTGTCATGTTGGCCATTTCATGGCTGACATTTGCACATTAACATAACCATATCAACTATTCAACAATCCACAACAACATCCAACTAAGGATGGAACAATCCACCATTACGTGTATCACTTGTGACTCAGTATATGTCATACAATTTGAACTGTCATTTTGATAACTTTGATAAAAGTTAAAATATTAAAACCATGCAGATGGCATTATTAAACTATCTGTATTTTGTTTAGCTTGAGGCCATACAAACATACTTCGGGAGGAGTTATCAGGACTTGAAGCCCATGCTATCAATCATCTTATTAACTCTTGCCTAAAAACCAAAGCAACCTCACATTCATTGACTGAGACCAGACTCTCCTGTTCCACCCCTACCCTCACTGTGGGGCTTTATCACACAAATGCAAGTACTTTCTAACCTACCGTACATGCTCACCATACAAGGCAGGTCCAGCTAATAAACTTGTGCAATGTTATTTATTATGGCTGTAGTTCATGAAAACCCAAATATTATGTTGTCCCGAGAAATAGATAACTATCAGAATAATTTTATTTCCATATACTCAAAACTTGGTTTGGGTCATTTTGCACAAACCACTGAATCAATGTGGAGTGACTTGGAGGCAAGAAGTCTGTGGTTGTCATCAGGTGTGATGGAAGCTCAGGCTGCTTTAAATGTGAGGTAATTTGTAAGGCTGGATCTGAATCTTTGTGTTTTTACAATAACTAAGAGATTGTGTTCGGGGTTTAGGCTAGACTAGTTTCATGGCGAATCAAGCACAGTAATACCATGGTCATCTTCACATCTTAGCAGTGTGGGCAGAAGCTAAGTTCTAATGAATTATAAAGTGGCACACTACATGCTGAATTGGGTGACATGCCAGTCCAAATGATCACTGACTTTGGAAACTTCACTTTAAGCGACATGGATTCTGTTCAGGTTTACTCTTTCTCTGGGTCCTTGATTTTCAAAGAAATGCTGAATTTAATTTCACCTGAAGAGAGGACTCGGAAGCATGGACAAAGTCTGATTTCCTTTCTTCACAGTTTGGAAAAGATGCTTCAGGCATCATCTCGATTTCAGAAGGAGCTTGATTCAAAACGTGACATTTGCAGCCCATGTTTCAGATTTCCTTGTATGAAGTGGCTCTTGAGGCAGTGTCTCATTGTGAAGCTCTCCTAAATTCTTGAAGAGATTTTTCTTTACAGTTGGAGCACCTTACCATCATTTTTGGGTTTTCCATTTCCGCCAAACTTTTTTAGGAATATACTCAGATAAATTGTTCTGTGAAAAGCCAGCTTCATTAGCAATGACCTTTGCAGCTCACCCCACAATGGCAGGTGACACCGACTTCTCCTTGTGCACCGGTTAAGTCAGAAGTGATTGTGTAGTTACTGATTCAGACTGACTTTTACTTTTGCATTTTTTATTGAATTTTGCTTTAATTATCAGTAAGCCACAGTAATACAATTTCAACAATTGAAGGCTTGAAATATTTTTTATATTATTATATATTATATCTTTGTAATCTATGACTTTCACTTTTTAAATGAGCAAAAGGATCTCCTTCAGCCCACTGCATTGCAATTCAATTGGAGACAAAGAGAATTAACAACTAAAAAAAAAAATAATGTCTAAATTAACCATATATTATGCTTCAGAGTAGGCATCTTTTATGGCTCTTTCTATAGTGAAACAAGTACTTCCATTTATGATTATCTAATCAAAACAGAACCTTGTGTTATGTTCTGACAGGCAATGGAGGGCTCATGAAAAAGACAGTTTGTCTATGACCTCATTTCTATCTAAACTAGCAGATTGAATCACTCCCTCTGAGATGAATGACACAATATTAAACTTTAATAATATAACTATTTAGATAAGTAGCTTTGGCAAACAACAACATCATTGCTTTAATGAAGTGGTGAATAGACAGAAAAATAGACAAGCAGGTAGATGCAATGTTGGATGAACAGAAGAAGATTACACAAGCAGATGGATGGAATGGTGGATGAACAAAGCTGATGGATAGAGTGTTGAACAGAAGAAGATTTTAAAACCAGACAGATGGATTAGTAGATGAATGAAAGAATAGGTAAGCAGTTGGATGTGGTAGTGGCCAGACTGAATAATAGAAAATCAGATGGATGGAGTGGTGGATGGAGAGAAGAATAGACAAGCAGATGGATGGAGAGATGGATTGAGAGAAGAATAGACAAGCAGATGGATAGAACGGTGGATGGAGAAAAGAATAGTCAAGCAGATGGATGGAGAGGTGGATGGAGAGAAGAATAGATAAGCAAATGGATGGATGGAAATATAGATGGACAGATAGATAAGCAGAAGGCTGTATGAGCAAACCGAGAAATTTGAATGAATAGATGGTTAAACTGCCTGACTGGTGGATGGATGAGCAGAAGGATGGATAATACGATACATGGATGAATTGATTGATTGATTGATTGACAAACAAACAGATGATTGGACGGATGAATGGTTGGCTTTATTCCAAGGGGATTAAAAAGACGAATAGAAGGAATGAACTGATCTATGATTACTGCTCTCTCTACAGTGAGCCTCTGAGCTCTTGGGGGTGCCCAGCTGTATGCTGTCAAAATCTGCTCACTGATCAGTCACTACTGAGTCGTCTTGATCAGGGGCTTGTTCACTTCACCGCCCACATTCAGTCTGAGTCACGAGAGAGACGAGTAATCAGATTTAGTTCACAATTTGTTTGACTGGCCCAGGTATCATCACATGGATGTTTATTCTTTTTGAATGGTCACATAGCTCTTTATTTAACAACAAGGAATATGATGTCCTAAATATACTAGAGTTACCCTGCAGGAAAGAGATGGAGTTTATATATTCCTGTGTTTGTGAAGTGGACTCAACCGTCTAGATTACGCTTGGTAGCTACTCTGTACGTTTGGTTTGTTTATCAGTTGTCAGTCTTATTCCCGTAAATCAAGTCTCGTTCGGCTGAGTGTTCAAAGTGGGTTTTGTCATATGCTCCACGTCTAAAAATGAAGAATTGAAGAGCGAGAAAGACAGAGTGAGGGAGAAATAGCTGTTATCTCTCGCCCCAGATGCACCTGCTGCACTCTTCAGACAGGAACGAGATGGAAAGAGAAGAGATGAGCGGAGCGAAGGATGAGCTGGAGAGATCAGTGGTATGAGGACGAGGAGATGAGATGAAATGAGAGAGGGAATGAAAGAGAGAGCAGAGGACGAGAAATGGGACTGCTTCAATGGCTCTTGGCCTCAAAGCTCACACCTGAGCCCAGTGTAAGCATGCGTGTGTGTTTGTGGATGAGTATGTTCAGGTCTTTTGAGGCATGTCTGGTCAAAGCTTGTTAACAGACTGTGTTTGCTCATGTGGTCTAACAAGGCTCTGATGTGTACACTATGTGTTGTGACGTTTAGAATCTCTGGCTAAGACTGAAGTGAGCCTGACATCCGTGTTGACCCTCTTTGTTTAATACACTCTTCTGGTCTTATTGTGATTGCTCAAGAATTACAATTCTTCATTTAATTAAGTGGATGTCCCTTTAACAAACTGCACCTGCTCTGCAAAATATTGAGCATGCGTTTCCTCAGTTGTTTCTCTGATTTTTTTATATATGCCCAAACTCTTGCTGATGACATACTATTCTCCCCAAACAACGCCCTACTAAAATACTATTATAAAATGACTTTTTAGGGACACAATTGGCTGTCTTAAATTATTTATTTTGTCATTCTGTTTTATTAAAAAATAAAGGGTAAAAAGATGCCACAGCACAATATTGAGTAAATGTTTAGTCCACAGAAACATTACTTAAAACATAAAACCCCTATATAAATACATTTGACTGAACTTTCCAGTACTTCTTGCTCTTTACACTGAAGATTGTTCTTAATGACTGTGCACTGTGAAAAATAAATCATACATTTTACAGTAAAATGCCGGCAGCTGTGGTTGCCAGAACTTTACCGTGGAAAAATATGTACAATATTGCATCGGCGGTACTGCAAGTTTTACTGATCTTAATTATTCTTTTTAAGGTTATAGCTGTGAAATTTATACCAATCTAGTTTAAAGGTGTATTTTGGAATTATTGCGGTTCATTACTATATTTTATGGTTACTATTTGTCTATTTTTAAGGTTTATAAAAAAAAAAAAAAAAACATACTTTTATAATAAATACTGGTGGGTGTAATAATTACAGTTCATTACCATAGTTTTACAGCTCTAAGCAGCGTATAATTTATTGGTTTGTTCAAATAATATTCAACAACTATTTAATTATTTCACAAAGCAGACAGTTTATTATTTCAAATTATTTTCACAAAACACTATTTGCCAATATTTTTGTAAAAACTAAATTTCAAATATGCACAGATTACAAAAACACATGATTATAATATTTTGTTATCGTGTAGGTTTTCATATTGGTTTTTTAAAAAAAAACATATTTGCACGTCAAATGTTTTTGTATTTTCTGTATTCGATCATAAAGTATATTGTTACATTTGCAGCAATAAACAATATTTTCATGTTTTAAACTTAAATTTATAGTTATGCTCTGTAAATCTAAATCTAGTTGTTTATTTACTGACATTTTTTACAGTGTGGCTGTTTGTGGTCATTGTCCTACTGCAAAAAACACCTCACTAGTGGCATTGCATGATGGACAAGTATCTACCTGTATTTGTGACCATTGAGAACACCAATAATCCTGACCAAATCTCCAACTTAATTTGGAGAAATGTAAACGGTAAACAATTAAAGAACCTTAAATTACTGCCTACACGAGCACACACAAACCTCCCTTCAACCACACCTCAACTGCAGTAGTGGAAGGATGAGGTAACTGGGTTCTCATCCAAGGGGGCATTGAGACCCTCCTTCCAGTCATCAGTCCCTGTTTGTTCTGAAAACATGCCGAGAGGCCTCGTCATTCAAATGTGTTATTACAGCAGCAGCGTTCATTACATTTCATTTCAAATGTGTTGTTACAGCAGGACCCTTCATTACATCAGACCAGCGATGAATGAGCTAAAATATATTAGAGCTGACAGAAAAACTCAATCTTAAGATTTTCCGAAAGCATCATTGTTTTCAGAAATGTCTCACATTATTTAATTAAATGTGATTAATCAAGTATTTTCACACTTCAATGCAGAGCTATCCTTTTTTTAATGAATATATTTATTTCTCTTCCCTGATGAGATGCAGGCATTCATGCACCTGTCAATCAAATAAAATTTCTCACAGGGTCTCACAGATCTTGTATAAGGCTGATGCACTTTGATCACCCCCTTGAAAATAGCTATAGTAGTATACTTTATTAGAGAATTTATTAGAGCAAATTGTAAAGTAGTAAACGCTCAAAAACACCCTATTTTTTTTCTGTGAATTCCACTAGTCCGTTGCGAGAGTTTATAGAATGAGGTTTTCTGGTTGTAGTTGGGTGTTACAGGACGTGGGTAATGGCATGATGATTTGGACATGACAGGAGGTCGATGGTAAGCAGAATTGAAGGCTGGTGTTGGCGCTGAGGTCTGGGATTGGGACACATGACCTGAATGCCCAGCTACCCTTTACTCTGTTAGTTAAATACCCAACAACCAGTTTTCGTATTTCTCACTGCTACTGTTCTTGTTTTGAATCCAAGGACGCTTCATCTGGTTACTTTCTCCCCCTGCACGGTATATAGCCCTAACCATTAAATGGAGAGAGAGAATTGTTCTACACAAATACCTTCAGTCTTTACTGGGAAATATCTACACTTGAACAATGTCTTGACTAGCACAACATTTGATGAGCCTTGTTCCATCCACAGAAAGAGAGAGAGAGAGAGAGAGAGAGAGAGAAGGGGGTAGATGTGAGGTGTGCTCAGTTAAAAAGCGAGGGAGAGCAGAGGAGAGTGAAGAGAAAACAAACGCATCTCATTATGTGAGCAGCTCCTATGCTCTCCTTGGCCATCAGTGTCCAAACAGCTCCAATTGTTTTCTTTAAATCAGCGTGAGGCTTTCTAGCCTTGCCCCGTCTAGCTCGCAGTGCAGTGCACACTTCAAGATCACCCCCTAGTGCCCAGTTAAACACAGGGCAGAACCTGACAATAGTACTGAGGAGAGATATAATGAGGCAGTCCACATTTTCTTAGTGTATTTTTGCGTTATTTAAATAAAGAATAAATGTTGACTTGTGGACTTTAGTGTTTAAGCTAATAAACTAATTTTGCATCATGCAGGTTATAAGTTGAGAGTAGCGTGTATGTTTTGATGCAAAATATCGATAGAATCCTGTATTTACTTCATATATCCAACTCTGATTCAATAATACATTTCTCATTAACATTTCTCATGTAACTAAAAAAAATGCTTTACATTATGTGTTGATTTCAGTCATTGATCATTATTACTATTGTTGTAATTAATAATATTAGTAGTATGTAGTCTCAGAGATTCATCACAAGCCCCTAATCTTAATTCACTTACCAGCACACACTTCCACTCATCTTATATATGTTCACCTTCTTCACTTACTCCTCGCTTGATCTTTGAGTCACATCGGCTTGAACAGACCTCCCCCAGCCTTCTATGGCTGCTCTAAGAATCTCTGTATTTAATAATTCTGCTATTATTTGCATCATTGGTTAACACTTTCTGGTTTCTGAGGCTAGTTTCAGACATTTTTTCAAGCATTTATTTTTTTTTTCAATGCATGTTTACAGATCGGAGCTTCCCCGCCTCAAGCAAGTTTCCGTCATTGCTGCGGTCTTTTCAGAATCTTCTATATTTTTCATGCTATCAGTTCAGGCTCTTTTTATTTTTACTCTCTACGTTTTTGCCTCAACAATGTGTTCTTCTTGTTGCGTTTCCTTATATAGTTCACAATGATTAATACAATTCACATAATTAATTGAGTGCTAAACAGCACCTCTCTAAATAGATGCAGAATACTTATGAAAGGGCATCTTTGCCCCAACCAACTTATAACTTGCACTGAAACTCTAGAGCGTTAGTTACCTTTAGTTACATAGAGAATTTTGTGTTTGAGAAATATTGAGAAATTGGTGTATGTTAATAATGATGTGTGTTAACCCCTCTTATTCCCTTTCTGGGGTCAGGGGTAGAAACCGGAGTACCTGGAGGAAACCCACATAAACACAGGGAGAACATGCAAACTCCTTCCAGGAAGGTCACCGGCGAGCCTCGAACCAACAACCTTTTAACTAGAAAGCCACAGTGCTACCCACTGCGCCACTGTGCCTCCCCTTGTTAATTCTTTTTATTGAAAATAATAGTAATAACAAGATGGCTAGAGTTTGGATGCAAACTTTGATGTTGGCTTGTAATAGTGCCATTTAAATCATTTTTTGTCACTATCACAATGTAAAAAAAAAAAAAACCCACCTGTGATTTTCATTAGCTGAGCTCAGATAGAGATATTCAAATTGGGTGCTATAGTAAACAATATGGTTGCCATGGAAGGGTCAGTGACATAATATAACGTGCCTTGTGTCAATGTGAGTGAAACAAACCAATCCCCATGTGTCTATGATTTTCCTAAGCTGAGATAGAGATGTGCCAATTTGGTTGCTATGGAAAAATCTGAGACATCATGCTACTTTCCATTTACATGAATTAAATCAATTCCCATGCGTCTGGCATTTTGCTAAGCTGAGTTAGAGAAGTGAAAAATCGGTTGCTATGGTAAACAGAATCTATGTCATCATGTTGTAATCTACTGTTGGACTTCTTATCTTATTCAAATGAACACATCAATGTAAAAATCAAATTTTTTACCATAATTTCAGTCAGGTATGTCCAAAGCCATTCACGGAGGGAGGGCCGCAGCTGGTTTTAGTTCCACTCTGCTTCAATACATTTACCCGTTTATTTTCAAATCAGCCAAGAGGAACTTGAGTTTTCTTTGGATGCTGTTCTTGAAGCTTGAAACTAATCTGTCCAGGTTTTTAGCTCTTAAAGAGTGACTGCTTGCATTAAACCATTCATAATTTCATGTAACTATACTAAGTAGTGCCTATACTAGCTCAGGTTGGGTGAAAAGTAGATGACGTGTTTAGAGACACATTTTCGTGATCAATGTATTCACCAAACATTTGGATTATAGGACGAAAATGGAATAAACTCTTACACAAATACCAGAAGAACATGCAGTTGATGCAGAAAGGTGTCCCAGCTGTAAACCAGGAACCCATTGCAAAGGGACATGGATGGTAATCATTTTCAGGTCTATGAAAATATGGAACAGTTCATTGACTGGTAGTTTCTACCTAATAAATAATGAGAAAGCTCATGATTGGCAGGATTCCTTTTCAATCTAACCCCACTTGTGTTTTGATGTATTGTGCCTTGATCGTCTGTTTCCTTGGATGTCACAGCCATAGAGGCCTATTGCTCCAGGTGTGTGTTGTTCATGGTGTGTTTGTTCTCTGTAGAGATGAAATTCAGAGCACAAATTCCTTGTATATGTGTCACCATATACCTGGCCACTTTGCTTTTCAATCTTTCATCACTTTACTTTTACATTTTTGCATACCCATAGGCTTTTTATTGGTGTTTTAAAACAATTCTGCAGTTTAGTGATGAAAATTGATCTACTGCAAAAAAAAAAAACCTTTGATGCATTTGTATCTTCTGTACACAGGGTTTTATAGACAGCTGTCAGATTTCATTGCCTCAGTCACTCCCCGAAGTTTTCTCTAAAAGAAGACAAGTGTTTTTGCTTGAGGCCTGTGCTGTATCAGAAGTACACTTTGCGTTTTTAAATTATTCAGTAAGAACGGCACTGGTATTCGCTGCGTACAGTTTCCAGATTTCTAGCTTTTCAACACTAATCCTCTTCCTGTTTGACCAGGATTTAAATTCATAAGCAGATTAATCATGATTTTTCTTAACCCAAAATTGTTTCGTTTTACGCTCCTCTCTCCAATATCAAGCTAACATGATGAGAACAATATGAGAAGCATGAACCAGGTAAACTTGGACCCTGGTGCAATGAGTTGGATTGGTTTGAGCAGAGCACAGAAGCCGATTTTCCAGCACTGTTAGCCGCAAGCAATGCAGGCGAGAGAGGCACTTTGATCGCCTGTGTGCCACTCTTTTCTGCTGGAGGTGATTTGCAGCACTGTTGCCGCTCTTCGTTTTCTTTTTTTACCGTGCGAGCTGAGCGCTATGCTAGATTAGCATTTCCACAGGCTTGTCGACAGCGAGCGCAGCAGTGACGCTTCATCATCCTTCTGTGATTCACACACAGGAGCTTCATTGATAATGAGATGCTGCGCTTCTGCAGTGTCGTGCTGAGGCTGCTGAAAGTGAAAAAGCTCTGATAGAGAACAACCGAGAAACACTGGAGGCCTTTTGTGAGGATCTTAAAAAAAAACATGTTTAGAGTAAGTTCAGAGAGCTGCTATTGTTTAATATGTAATACTGGGTTCTTTGACGATTCTAAAAAAGCTAGCACTGCTCAATACTGTATATAAAAATGTAAAGATGTGGAGTCCACAAAAATGGTTAACGCTACGAAAACACATGCTGGAAACATTGTGCTTTGAGGGGTTTTACTTAAAGCACAGGGGAACTGTACTGCATCAAATGCACAAGCCATTTCTGGTCAAATCTTGGGTGAAAACTTTTTTTTTTGCATTTAAAAAAACCTGTCTTTTAAGAAAGTTTTTTTAAAGGTTTTAAGAAAGTCCCTATTCACCTATCATCATGACATTTTTTTTTTTCAAATCAAAGGTTAACAGTGTGAATGTGTCAAATAATGACCCAAACTCTGAGAAGAAGCTAGAAGAGATTGTAGTGTTAACATTACAAGGGTAGTGACACATAATTTGCAAGATAATACAAAACAAATTTTAGAAAATGTGGGACCTTTTAGTTTCATTTTACAGACTCCAAATCAATGCCATCAGTGCCATCTAGTGGTGTAAAGAAATGATAACCACAGGGAATACAAGACTTGGGATGTGGCTTGTGTTTTTCAAAGACACAAAATAGAAGAGGTTCATCTGTTGTTTTTTGTACAATGTTCACATTGTTTTGAACTTATTTTTGCTTTTTTGGGGGATGGTGGGGGGGGGGGTTTATAAAATGTAAAAAAATGTATAAAAATTTTGTCAACACTTTTGATTTTTGCAAAAAAAAAGCAATAAAAACTAATCATTCTGATTTTTTAAATATATTTTTGCAGTAAAAAAAGCTAACATTTAATACTCATAATTTCATGTTTGTTATAGAATGCAAATGCAAAAATGAGAAGCTGTGGTTGTACTAAAAAGATATCAAGCACTGGCGTCAAAAATAAAAAAAATGTTTTAAAGATTGGGAAGTAGTAAAAAACAATGCTCAAAAAGTCCCCAGACTTCTAATGGTTAAGTGAAATCTCTCCATATCCACGTGTGCAGCTACTAGTAAATCCTGGCAACGATTAGTATGCTTAGATAATTTCAACAGTGGATAACAGAACTGTATATGCATGGCCTGTATGACTAATTCATGGATGCATCGAATCTTACAAATAATTGATTCATGAGTAAAAAAAAAAAAAAACTATCCACTGAAACGTTGCTTTTGCTGTGGCTAAGCATAATCTGATTTAAAGATTATATTTAGCACATGAAAGTTGGGGAGGCATTTCTCTTACATTTATATCTTGACTGAGATAGAACAGGTCTGCAACTGCTGGAATTAAATATTCTTTATTGTAATTTGAGAAGTTTAAGTTTAAGTTAAAAAATACTTACATTCTAACTGGAAGGCCATTGAGCCGCCCATATAATATGATATACCGGTACATATAATAATGAAATGCATACTGGATTACAATGTGTAATTTATAGACATATTTTGTATTATCTTAGGAAATAAATCTTTTTTAAGGCTATAATAATAATAAGAAATACTTTAAAAAAATGTCCCAGGCAGACCAAAAATATTTTTGGGGAGGTAAGGAGTCAATTGTATTGGCACCATTAGAAAAAAAGTAAAAGCATAAATTGGTTAAATAATTAGTGATCTTTTTCTGTCCTTTATTTTTTTTATGCAGAACATGCATCAACTATACTAAAAAGCCCTTCTCTGAGCCTCAATTAGCATTCACTGCATGCATCATGTCATTGTGCATTTGCATGAAGCTGAACTTAACTTCATTGCTCTCGCTAATGTTGTCTCATATCACCAGCTCTCATAGAAAATGAATGAAGTGCTGCCAGTGTGAATGCCTTTAACGTGAATGAAATAGCTTTTATTGCTTTGGTCAGGACACATGTAAAGAAAACGTTAGCTCTGGCTGTTCAGATGAAGTCTGTAATGTTTCACTCATTAAATAGTTTCTCCAATCCTGCTTAATGCGTTGAGTCAACATTCCTAGCCATCACTGGATTCATAATCTGTCAACGGGAGTTTGAGTGCATTGTTTTTTGTAGAGTGTTATAAATGTATTCTGGGTTACATCAACTAAAGTAAATAATGGTGCAGTTTGGAAGGTTTATTTTTAAATTGGTGAAATTTAAACCATCATTTAAAGTACCAATCACACAACCAGTTTTGAAATTATTTTGGGACAGATGTTATTATCCATGAAAGTGGAACATATATTAGTTTAAAAATACAGTAAGTGATTTGTACAAACATTCCTAAAAAAAAAACAGTCCTGTTGCAAAAACAGTATATATAATGTGTATAATGTACGCATTCAATCCACACAGACTAATATATTTAAAATGTTTGTATCCATTAACTTTGATAACTGTAACTGACAACTAATCAAAGCCCCAATTTCAGTGTCTCTTGAAATTGGAATGTTACTCAAGATCAATATAATGAAAGGATTGTTAGACATGTTAAAAATTATTAATATGAAAAGTATGAGCATGTACAGCCCCCAATACTA
>SRMA01026819.1:0-50525 GCA_007224835.1 Danionella cerebrum | reverse complement strand
TATATATATATATATATATATATAAACTTTATATAGCAAGTAAGTAAAAAAAAAATCCCTATATTTATGTAAATAACATAAATCCATATTTATTTCATTTGCAATTTGTCATGGCCTTAACTTTTATTGTATTTTTCTCACAAATAATTTAATTAAATGTACTCATTATTTATTGTATAAATATGTATTTTTTTTCTAGTATTTAGCAAAAAGTTTTTACTTAATATCCACTTGTGAAAGCTCTTCATCAGTTTTGAGTTCAAAGTGGCTCTCTTGGCAGGCTATTTGTTTGCGCTCGAGTGCAGGTTTTAAGGCTCTGAAATATCTCTTCAAGCAGACACCAAATGAGTTCACGGCTTGCAATAAAATAATACATTGTGACACTCCTCTGCCTGTTAATCTCTCCTCACCTTCCACCCAACCCCCCCCCCCCCTCTCTATCCAAACAACAGATACTTTATTTAATGAACACTAAAGACATGTTTTTTCATGGCATATCACAGACATAGAGTTTGAGGAATTGAGTAAAATGTTTACTTGCATAATAATTATAGTATCTTACAACACTTTTTTTTAAGTCTAAATAGAATGGTTCAATTAATTTAATTAATCAATATCTGTTTTTTTCTCTCTTTCCCATACACCTGCTGTCAAAGTCCCCCCCTCTCAGCCATTTTTCCAGTTGGATTCTGAAGAGCCATGGGTAGAGGGTGAAAAGTACACAGTGACCTGTGTTGCTCCTGATGGTAAACCTTCAGCAGATATCACCCTATTCAGAGGTAATCCGCCATGTTCCTGCTCTAAATTAGTTTCATTAACTTAGTGAACTTAACTTAGAAGTGACATTCATTCTGCAAACTTGGAAAGCAGTGGATGTAAGAGTCTTCATGATTAATTTACTGAGTTAGTGTCACAGCATCTCTAGGCAAGAAGTACCCTGAGGCTATCAATGGACTCCAAAAGTATTTTTCTTTCTTGTCTTTTTCTTTTTTTTTCTTTCACAGATGGAGAGGAGCTGATGGAAACTGATTCTTATACAATGTCAGGCTCTCATGAAAAGCTTTTGAACACTCACACTGAAGTCACGTACGTTTGTGCATCGACAATAAAGTTCTTACATTCCCTCCACTGGTTGACCTATATAACTTGTATTTCCTGGTAAACCTTGAAAACCTTTGGTCTTGATGTGCTATAACAGTAAGAATTTTAAGGTTTGCTGAAAAACAAAATGGTGCTAAATTTAATCAAATCAAAGTCATATTTTATTTTTCAATTCAATTCAATTATATATTTTAAGGAGAATCTTCAGCATGCTTAGTTCTCTGCTCTGATTGGCCAACTTTTAGGAATTTTCATACTGTCAGCTCAAATAGAGTGTTGAAGATCAAATAAGAGATGAAACTGAGGCCAGCGTATACAATGTGACTACATTATGATGATGGCCCATGACTAGTGTGCAGCATTAAAATGCTTTCACGTTTGCCAGACTCGGCAAATGTTGATGCTGTTTCCATTTATGTAATTGATACTAATATACAAAGTTCCTTTTATAAGAATTACTGAGCACATAATAATAGAACTCAGAGCCATCTTTTGAATCAGATTCCTTGCGAACAATAAAAAGAATATTCATTCATTTTCCAACCTGCTTATTTCCTTTCGGGGTCAAGGGGGTCTGCCAGTGCCTATCTCCAGTGCACATTGGGGGAGACACAGGGGTACACACTGGACAGCTCACCAGTCCATCACAGGGCGTAAAAAGTATAAATAACAACTGCTCAGTGTATTTTGAGGGTCTAAACGTGCTCGAAATGTCACCAAGTTTCACAGACATATCGGAACTGGTCAAAATTTACATGTGATTGTGGTTCGAAAATTGGGTGTGGCAAAACGACTCTATCGATAGGAATCAACTCCAAACTGTTCACCTCCAAAGTCCTTCAGTCTCATCCTAACTCATAGGGTTCGACTTGGTTAAAAGCAGGAAGTTGTTAAAACTCACCAATACACTATCTGAACAGTGCCAAATTTTCCGTCAACAGTTAATGTTCAGTCTGAACACTTCTACATTGCACACTCTCAGTTTTAACACCACCAAGTATCCAGATAAAATAGAACATTTACAATTCATGAGGTAAAATCTTTTTTACAAATATTAATATATGTGACAAGAATATTGGCCAGAACATTACCAGAAAAAAATATGGCGCCACCTGGGGGTCATGACACTTTATGGTGCGGTTTTCATAGTCTGTATTGCTCAGTAATTTAAACACATTTTGCTTGAATACATCTCCTAAATATGGATTGGCTGTAGTGCATAGTGCACCAAGAGGCGATGGCGCCAGACATGCTCAAGCCCTTTGATCTCTGCTGATTATTATTATTATTATTATTATTATTATTGCATAATGTTTCTTTATTGTTAAAATAAAGAAAAAAAAAGAAAAAAAACATCTGTTTCATTTTAGCATCAAAGAGTTCCATTAAAGTATGCCATTGTAATTACCATCTCAGAGCAGCAGAAAATCTCTCACCAGAACTTTCTCCTTAACAGTCCCTGGGTGGTGGAATTCTATTGCAGTAACAATCCGGAAAGCAGAGTCTCTCACAAGCTTTGAAAAGCAACTAAAATCTCTTCTCTTTTAAGAGCACTTATGAACTTAACTAATTAAAATAAATAAATAAAAAAAAAAAAAAACCTGTAAAGCACTGAATTTATTCCCGTATCAGCTTGAACATCTTCTTTGTGAATGTCTTACGATTAATTCGAACTGCATATTTTTCCTCCTGAACTGCAAATTGCTTTGGATAAAAATGTCTGCTAAATGCTTTAATAACTAATTTTGAACAGAAAGCATAAAAACATTGTGTAATAAAAAAGGCAAACATATAAAATGTAGAGCAGCAACGTTCAACCACATTTAGTCTGGTTTGGGGAAAATGTTAATATTTGGATTCTTGAAAATGTTATTATAGTATTTTATGTTTCTTCAATCGATCTAATTAACATGTAATCATCCGAGCATTCAAAAACATCATTCACATACACATCTGTGCATATGGATTTATTCGAAAATTATGTTAAATCAATTAGTTGTAAATGTTTGGCTTACAGTTTAGAATACTGCTTAAGAGCAATACATATCTAGGTGGCAGATTTAAGTTATTGCTTTCAGCTTTACACAGTCCCATCACAAATGTAGCTTAAACACATAAACCTAACACAGTATTAATGCTTTTGGCATATAATTGCCTTATATTCTGTTCATGGATTAAAGATTCTTAAACCCTCAAGCCTGTGCAGCTTTCCTAAACCCAATGGCATTTTTATTCAGTTATTTTTAATGTTATGAAATTCTAGACATATGGAAAACGTTCCAAGCTCGAGTACCCACATTTTGGTCATGTCCACACAGTATACACTTAATTTGAATGCATTGCTCAAAATGTCCAATATGTATTTCCATGTGCAGGCTGTCATGTGGCTTCAAAAGAACCGTACAACATTTTAACTTCAAGCGGTCTTCTGCATATTTGCTGCTTGACAGACTCAGTATTAATTCCCTTTTATTCTACACACACAAGTAGTCTCGACACTCTGCTGAATGCCTTTTTACATGTTACTCAGAAAAATGGAAAAAATAAAATGACAAACTTTAAATTTTGTTATTAGTGTATTAATTCCCACATCAAACCTTGAACTAGGTCATCATTTACTCTTTCTCTACTTGTTAATTTACCCAGTTGAACACAAAAGAATGAAACAAACTTCCATCATGTATTGTGTTCTTTTAATGCATGGAAATCTACAACATATTTCTTCAAAACAAAGAAAGCTACAAAACAACATTGAATGCTATCTACTAAACCTCAAATAATTCAGATTTTATTACAGGTCTGAAACTGGCTTCCTCTTAAATTTAGTCAATCCACAAATTCACGTTGGGTATTTTGACAAGGGTATGTCGTCTCCATTGCATTTTCATTGTAATTTTGAATGCAGTAATGCTGACAAATCAAAACAGGAGGGCAGGTTCAGTTAAGTGAAGTCTGGCAGCTCTCCAGACTGGCAAATGGAGGAAAGTTATGAGCCCAGTGGGTTTGTGGGTAATTGTGACAACACTAGAAATGAGTGAGTGCCCCTACATGAAAGTCATTAGCACAAGTCAACTCTGCTCTCTGTCTCTCCTCAGCATCACAGCACGAAGCTCAGATGACCAACGACGTCTGTCATGTCGAGCAAAGAACCCGGCATTACCTCAAGCTCTTGAGACTGGCATGACCATGAAAGTTTACTGTAAGAATACACTCCATGACTTAATGATTGATTGTTTATAAGTATCAGCCATTACTTGTGAAATGTTCATGCTTGATTTCGAAATGATGTGCCAATGAATTATCGTTAATTGTTAAAGCTTGGCTGATGTAGTGGGAAACATATTCTAATGAAAATTACAGTTTGTTTGAATTTAACTCATATAACTTCTGGTGGCTACTATATCACGTTCATGTGTCAAGGCATCGAAATATGTTTTCATCAAATAATAACTCAGTATTGGATGAATTTGTCTTTCATTGTAAAAAGTAGAAACAATAAATGCCAAGAAAAGCAAACAATTCATGAACAATTGAAGCAAAATGAAAGATTTTATTTTAACAGCAACCCAATTAACTTCAGCTGTTATCATTCTGAATACTATCATCAGTTCCTTTTAAGCCATTCATATGAGCCTGTAGGCACCTACGCTACCTACTGGCAGCCACTTACTGTCAGCTTCAATATTGTTCAGCTTCAATATGGATAAATATTAATTATTTCATGTATAATCAAAAGAAACAAAAGAAAAGAGTAAATTATGCAGACCACACTCAGAGAATATGCACCTAACCCCAACAAGTCCGGCACCTTTTTGAAGGTTTTTTTTACTACTTTACAATTTGCTCTAATAAATTCTCTAATAAAAGCTTTCCTGTGGCTCAGTTGGTAGAGCATTGTGCTAACAACGCAAAGGTTGTGGGTGTAAATCCCAGGGAAAGCAAGAACTGACAGAAAAAAATATGTTCATTCAAATTGGATGAACCCAGATTCTTTTTTTACACATATATTTTTTTGTAGAATATTTGCACATTAAACCTGAAATTGTGCAGAAAAATACAGAAAAACAAGCTGACCTTTTTGATGGCCTGATAACAAAACATTTGTTATAGCCTTGATCTCTTAAACCTGGTGAAATATACACGTAACCTCAGCCATCTGTTGCCATTCCATGCGGCCATCATTTAAGAATAAAAAAGAGAAAATAGAAATATTTTGAAGAAAATCAAGAAAAATTAAAACAAAATCAAGATTTGTTAGAATGCGGTGCAGTTATCATCTGACCAATATTGTAATATTCAAAATCAGAGAAAAAAAAAAACTCTTACCATGGGAAAAAAGACTCTCTCAATAGGAACAGTTTCTGAATGTTTTGCTAATTTAGTTCTGTTCTAATTTAAGTTCTAGTTCTGTCATAATTAGACTTTAGGTTACAAGAAATCATTTTCTGTCCAGCAAATTCAGTTTGAGTGGAATATTTAACATTACCTTCTATACTAATAATATATCCTTTAATAAAACCAATTTTCAACATAAATGACTAAAAATCTTGGCAGTCGTTACGGGTTTATTATCAATGCCATCGTTGTTTTCCTTACTTTTGTGTACAGTTCCATCATTTTCCACAGGGGTTGTATGTTTAACATTATTAAAAACCAATGCAGCCTAATGCATCTTTTATCTTGAATGAGGCATTTCATCAGTGTAAGCCTCCACAGAAATGCCAATCATATTCTTTCAGCTCACTAAATTTATACCTTAAAACACCCCTCCTCCTCAGATCAGCTCATGGTTCCATTACCGACCAGCCACTGCAATAAGTGCTAATGTAGCAGAACCGATGGCCAGCACTGCTGTCTTACTCAGCACGCCAGGCCCATCAAATCTAGCTTCCCACTGCCATTTTCATCCGCAGCAGATTGTGAGCAAGACACCACTTTATCAAGGCAGACCCTCGCCCGTCCATCCAGCTCACTTCCAAACTGATTGGTGCAATAACAAAGAGCGGCCTGCTCCCATAATTTATTTTACAGCAAATGTATTATTCAGGAGCCCTTCTGTAATTTATTCATGCTTCACATTGGCTTATTACGGTTTAAACATCTGTTATTTTGGTTTATTGAGTGATGCCAGTGTGTGACTAGCTCTTTATACCAAATGCTTCATCAAAAGGACATGCGACGTCGTCCTGCTGATCTTGCTTTAACAATGTTCTACAGGACTAAAATAGAGTTGTGCTCTCCTAGTGATGCTGAAATTCAAAGAACTTTATTCATATGTCTCTTTCTTCCTCCTCCATTTCATTTTTCACAAGTGGCTTTAACACAAAGGAGGCATGTCTTCACAGAACAAAGGGCAATGCTTTTGTTTTAATCAAATCATGCTTTGCACAAGTTGCTCCTCTTTTTTATGTTGGCTCAAAAGAATAGCACACTGTGATGCCTGTAACCACGCACGGGTGATTGGTATTGATGTCAGGACCTTCTTCTCTCATCGTTCAGTTTCCCCGCAGGCGCCGGTGATCTGGGGATTGGAAAATGAAGAGGTTAAAGCAGGGACTATTCTCAAAGTGGTGTGCATGTCTTATGGGGGGAACCCTTTGGCTACTCTTCACTGGACCAAGGTTAGAAAAAACAAATAAATTATTATTCAATAATTCGTGCTGTGTACATTAAATTCTGTAATTGAGTTTGAGTAAAAAAAAAAAGATCTTGTTAGATTTCAAGTGATACATTTAAAAATAGTTTCTAATTAATCTAGTCTAATAATAAACTAGAACGTGCACAAGAACATTTTATATAGATCTATTATTCTTTTTTTTTATTAGGGGCTAGCAATATGAAGCATACACAAGCTATCATGAGACTGAAATCAAAACCTGATGAAAAATGTAAAAGTCAAATGAAAATTAAAATACTGTTCAGAGGAATAAACAGACACACGAGAACTGTTCTTGGAAAAAAAAATACTTTAAACAGTAATGTGGAACCCTATGAGGTGCTTACAATAAATAGTCTCTATTAACTCAAATAAGTAAAAAATGCAACTGGTATGAAATGATGCGCTTCTGAAGAAAAAACAATGAACAAGCTAGTTACATGCTGCAGTGATTGCTCTTTTCCCCATTTTATATTTTATTTGACTGAAAAAATATATTACAGTTAACTTGTATTACTTTTACATAACCCTTCTTTGGAGTGATTGAACTAAATTTTTTCTTAAAGTTATGATGTGAATGACATATTGAAGTATGTTGTAATTTATAAATACATTTAAAAATGTTATTATGGTGTTATTTTAATATTTTTTAACCATTTAATTTTATTTATTTATTTTTAATTTATTTTCTGCAGCATGTATGCATTTCTAGCTTGTATAATTTAAACTAGATTTTTTTTAGAGAGCTAAAGTTTTCTTTTTTTTAATTAAGGTTATCAATTCCTGAATAATGTTCCTGTCTAAATTTATGTCTAAATAAAATACTTGATATTTAGTTTTAGTGTGTTAATTAAATGTTATTCTGTTCGAGCCCTGATTTAAATTGTGCTTTAAGTTTTTTTTTTCCCAAGTACAAATGAGAGAGACACCTCTGTGTGTCCAGAACAAACACCATTGATATGAGATGAGCACAGCACAATATACAGCAGTACTCTTAATAATGAAGTGCTCCGTATTAAGTATCTCTTACAAAGCTATCACATTAAAGCAGCTGGGTTTTTCTTTATTGTTTCCCAAGAATATAAAGCAGCTATTAATTCGATGAAGACACTAAAATAAAACATTTTCTATTGCTCATTTTACATTTACAATCCACCAGAGTCTACTGGTGTCAAAAAACGAGGATGTCTTATGTTAAAATAAGTATCACTTTAAAGATGGAATGTTTGTCGTTCTTAATGCTGCATAATAAATTATTAGCACTAGAGTGGGATCAGGTCAAGACAAAGACGCCATCAATTTGTTGCTAAGGACCTGTATGATGCAAGATATTAGTCTAAATATACATCTAAATTTAAAGATAGTTTGATTCACTTTTTTTTCCGAGAGAAGTTAATCTGGATCTGATGCCTGCTTCAATTATTCCATTTACTCTCCACCCTGACTCAGTCCGAACAAGCTTCTTTCCCTTCGCCCCTCATGGTGGGTCTACTTGGATGCATCTGGGCAAGAAAGCGAGCCTGCACGTTCATACCCACCACACATGCTCAAAAACTTAGAGAAGGTTCAGATATTTTAAGTATTTGAAAAGCAATACTTAAGTAGCAAAACTAATCAAACCACTCAATTATAATGATGCAAAGGACGTGTGTTTGTGATTTTGCTGACATTATGTCACACATGGATTATCTAAACTCAGTTTGTACTGATGTACTGCCTTTGACAAATCACAGTATTTAATTTCAGATGCCACTGTACTATTTAAACACACTACTCAAAGTCGCCACTGTGTTCTGTTCAAATGCATGGCTCAGAAACTCAAACGTATTCTTTGTGAGTCTTTTGCTCCCGCTCAGACAGAAAGTTGAGCTGGGGTTAAGTTTCCCTTGCAAAAACACATAATGTGATGCAACTTCAGCCAGAATAAAATTAGCTTTTTAACTCAATGGAAAATGAGTTAACCCTAACCCTAATTTTTAGGACATTAGCAGTACTTCAAAATAGATTACTAAGAACTAAGAACCTCATAGAAACACAGCAACCACTCCACAAAAATATTTGAGCCCCAGGCTCTAGAAGTGGTGAACCATTAATCATTGTATTTTAACAGCCATTGATAATAAATGGATACGAAAAAAGCCGATCAAAAATATCTTCTTTTTTGGCAGGTTGTTTATGTTAATCATAGTAACAAATTACACATTTTATGAAATCACTGACAGCTCCCCATAACCCAAACCCTACCCTAGCAACCATATTTTCTGAATTCGATCTCAGCTTTCGTGAGTAATAAAGACATGGGGGGGGGGGTTATTAAACTTACAGTGACAAAGCGAACATATAATACCACTGATCACCCCATAGACACCTGACTGTTTTCTATAGCAAACAATTCCGTGTATAAACATCTAGGGGTTGGTTTATATATAGGCATAAGGAACTGATGGCACTAATTTCCCCAACCTTTTAGTCTCCCTGTGTGACTAACCGTGTTTAGCCTAAAACGCAACAAATTTAGAGACTGTTTTAATATTCAACAATATAATCACACTTTCTTTTATTTCAAAACTAAATATACAGTCTTTTAAAGATACAATGAAGGGTTTGAGGTAATAAAAGTCCCATATACATTTTAAAAGAACGTTTTAAAGTGCCCTTGTGCCTCAAAAGAGGCATTTGTAAGATTACTATTAGGCAATGAGTTTGCATGGTAAAGAATTTGCATTTGCATGACGTGTTGACGTGTTTTCCATTGTTGTGACGTGCTTTATATATAAGGAAGGTTTTTTTTTCCTTCTCTACAACTTCTTTCTTGCAACACTGAAGCTTGAGAAAAACTTAAGCCTTGAGGCAGAACACTGAATATTTTCCATGACAGTAATTAACTCTTGGTTGTGTTTCAAAACTTGTTTTACTCAAAACCCTAACTCTAAAATACATGTATTATATGGAAAGGTCTAGAAAAAGGATCTTGCCTTGGGGCATGTGAAGACCAGGGATGCTGGTGACCGTTTGGTGTTGGGTGAAGCTGTTGTGTTTCTCGCTGGTGCAAATGCTTTCTCCTCTCTCTGCATTTTTTATGGCAGTCCCTAAATGAACAAGTGATACTTTACAATGTATTTGCTGTTTATTCATCGCTACCACTAGTGCTCAAGCTCTCAGATTATTCTCAACCAGGAGTCTGGTGACAAAATGAACGCAGTGGTACCATCCTTATTTCTGCTGTTTACCAAAATGCAAGAGTGTAATGCTAGAGAAAGGTATATGAGAAGAACACGTTAAGTTATTTCAAACAAGGTAAAGTCTGACCTTCTCTTGAATTCGTTGTGTTATTTTACCAACCTCACAAAAGATAAAGTTAATGAAAGTGATGAAAATACAAATACAAAGATTCTAGTAGATAATGGCACATAGATGCTCACAAACGAGTTTGTGAATTAAGCGCTATTCTTTTTTGATAAAAAACATTGACCTTGTGTAAATCGTTTCTCTTAAATAGGATGGTAAGAAATGATGAATGTGTTTTTTTTTAATCCAGCCATTATGTGAAAGTGAAAGGCTACAATCAGCAAGTCTTAGGGAAAAGCTGAAAACCGCTACAAAGAAGTTTATTAAAGGTTTAGAGACAGTGAGAAAGTGTCAATCTGTAAGCCATTTGTGAGCAAAATCTTGGCAAACTAATCTGTTTTGGATTCCTGCAATGTCCTTCTGACTGACTCACAGTGAAGACTCTCCATTTGCCTTGATATTATGTTCCAGTGCTGACATCTCTAATCATTCTCAGCTAATGCAAATGTTAGTGTTGGCAACACAGTTGAATGGATGACTGACTTCAGACAAAAACAATATTTTCTAAAGATTTCAATGTCTGTCCATACTTTAACATATTAAGAAATATCCTGTACTTTTACCAGGAAGGGGTGCATTCTTGTGATATTACAGAACAACTTCAAACAAGACAAATGGTCTGTATCTTTTCATTAATTAAGGCGTTTTCCTAAAATGGCCTTTGGGTTTTTAAGAAAAAGGGAGGTTCCCTCTTAATTCTACACTGCTCATATATAATATTAACACTATTATTTTGGGGGAATACACATAGTTGATTCATTCATGTTATATTGTTTAAATGAACAAAGCTGTGATAGAGATTTCTATGCCTTTATATTTTCGTACATTTTTGTGAGAAAAAAAAAAAAGAATCACCATTTAAATCTGCCAATTCAGGGGTATTCTAGAGACTGATGGAGTGTTAATGGTGTTATTATTGGACACAATCGGACACAATCCAATTTATACACACAACTCTGGGTAAGTAGCTTCTCCACATACAATGTATGTCTCTTAGAGGTGTGCAGGTCTCTCGGAGGGATCCCAAAGGTAATAGCATATTTCCGGGTGACCACGGGTAGTAGTATGCCGAGGTGACTATGCATCACCAGGCATTGATGAGTGTGCAAACCGGCTAGGATGCTAACAGCTATACACAACTGGTGTGTCAAGCCCATGGTGGAGATCACACACCAACAGGAACACTTCAGAAGAAACCTCTTGGGTCTGGAGGGTAAACACAGCACAGGTAAGTGGGTACAGGTAAGTAGCTCACAAAGCAAACAGTGAAGAAAACCAGCGAGGGAGTCCAGGAAGTAACCACAGGGAAACACTGACGACAGACCAGGAACTGATGTGAGTTGTTTATAGGCAACCTTGGAGACAGTGATTAGATGTTCTCTTTGCCCACTCTTTTAGCCCATGATAACAACCAGAAACAATACACAGCCCTGTAAAGAGATTAAAATTTAAGATACTGGCACAATATGTGTCTCTAAAATGTAATCCATATTATACTTAACTAATGAAGATTATTCTATGGAAGCATGAGTAAAATCTTTTTTAGATGTTTTAGTATTTATTGATTTGTTTAGATTGCATATAAAGTTGAGTAAATGTAATATTCTTGTTTTACTTCCTTTTTGATTTTGTGTTGGTATAGTTGACATTTTTTCTATTATTTTTAAAAATTATTGAGCTCAAATGGGTTCAGTTGTCCCAAATAATTGTTACAATGAAGGGTTTCATTAAACTTGCTCAATAATGAAGAATTGTTTAGCTTAGTATATATCGATTTATGTAAATAGTCCAGTTAAAAACAAGAGTTAAGACAGTTAATAACAGTAGCTCAATAAATTTGAATCTGATGTCCTATGCAGAGGGATGTGGGTTTGAGTCTCATTCCATAAGTATAATATTTTAAATTTGACAGCTGGTTGTTGTTCTGCTCATGCTTACTGTGTGCTGCATCTCAAGCATTGGTACTGCAAGACATGAACAATGGTCACTAAAAGCATCTCCAGTAAGGGTCACCAGAAATACAGACAATAAATATGCATTAATTGCATTACACTTTCAAAAGGCTAATTAAACATTATAATAATTATGCATTAATATGTTAATTTTGACAGCACCTAGAAACACAAGCTGTTGTTTTAAATAACTGTTGTAATGCTGGTAAATGAGATACAATACAGTGAATGCTTTACTACTATATAGACTGTAGTTCTGAGGCAGCCAATAGTTTACTTTATGTAAAAAGTAACTCAGTATCTGTAATAACTGAGTTTTATTTGACCGTTTCGCTGCCAATCTACCATCTTTGTTTTATTTTTCTCTCTTTTTCAGTTTAACATTCAAGCAATGTGATCCTTGTTAAACCGTTTTTCTTCAGAATGGAGAGGTGATGTCGACGAGCTGGGAAGAGGACGTGGTGTCTCGCAGATCCAGTAGCATTTTGAGAATGGAGGTGAAGCCAGAGGACAATCACGCTGTTCTTCACTGCGAGAGCATCAACCAAGTGTCCCGCTCTCCGATGACCCTCACACGTACCCTCTCCGTCCTCTGTGAGAACTCAAACAGCTAATTACAGCTTTTAGTCTGGAAGAACAGATGCTGAAACTTCCACAAAGGGCAAAAGCCTCTTGTTTACTTGTAGTGTTCTGCAAAGCTCCTAGACAAAAGCTTGATCCTTCACGACACCCTGTCACTTACCATAAGCCAATTACACATGGCTTGATCATAGCTGACAAGCAAATCAGGTCAATACTCACTGCTACGAGCTGTTTCTATAATCTTTCATGAGCAGATGATAGTTTGTGATGCTCTTGTCATGAGTTGTTACAAATGTAATGCTCACTCCTTAAATTAATTCTGCTTTTATTGACACCAACAGCTTTTTAAAACAGCAATTGTTCTATGGAGCCTAAATGTCAATTTGTAGGTTGTCAGAAAATCTTTGGAGTTTGGTTCCAAAACACACTAAACACCTTAAAAAATGAGTTAATACCAAAATGGTTTTTTTTTTGACATTTGAAAAGCTCATAATCAATATATTAAAGAAAAACACAGTACTTACGGTATAGTGCAGTCCTGTTTGTCAGTTTTTTTTCCAAACCGTGACAAACCCCAGTTCAGTTTTTTTTTACCCCAAAAAGCCATAAGTCTACTAAACCATGCACAGCACAAATGTCAGCTGTCATCTGCAGAAAAAGTTTTGAATAATTATATAAAATAATAATAATTAAATAATTTTATTAAAAAAAGTTTTATAATCATTTCATGAAGATGGAACAGCATCAAGGAATTTTCCAGCTAATCGCAGACGGAGATGTCCCAAAGCCATCAAGAGGTAAAAGGAGAGACTGTGTGACACTTGACTGGGCAGTGTATAACTTTGTGGTTTAAAGCAGTGAATCCAGTATCTGCCTGTGGGTTCTGACACTGTTTAACCAATTAATTCTGGAAGCAGCCACTTAATTGAATGTCAATGTTGTTTGCTATTATATTTTGAGGGGTTTCAGGTAAAAAAAAAAAAAAAAAATATATATATATATATATATATATATATATATATATATTGACACTTTGAAAAAAAAGGCCATTTTGCATTTTGGGGAAAAAATATATTTATTCAAATAAATCTTTAAATAGTAAAATCCGGATTTAATTTTTTTATGGCTTTGTGGTGCTTTATTTAAATTTGGAACAGACAATGTACATTTTACACACGAGACAAAGAGCTGTTGCTTATTTTATTTATTTTATCTTATGTGAACGAACACACAATATATATCACCAAAATAGATGAGCAGCCACAACTGCCAAACACAGTGATTCCAATCCATTCTTGCTCTTTCTGACACCCTAGCAATGGTTAATTTATTTTCGTCAGCTCATCCTGCTTCCCTGTATGTTTCCCCTGTCAGTCGAACCAGCGGAAGTGACGTTGGAAGGCTTGTTTGAAGCAGTGGAGGGAGAGGAGATCAGTCTCACCTGTTTTACCTCCTCCAGTAATCCACCAGTTGACATCCGCTGGTGGCTGGGATTCAAGGAGCTCAATCGAACCACTGTTAGCTTCTCTGAGGTACTGTACCTCTCAAAGACTAATCTGGGCACGGGAGGGTACTCAACAATTTATTCCCACTTTGTGGAACGAACTGCCAGCTTCAGTTAGAAAATGTCCAGATTTTATTAATTTAAAAACCTTATTCCATTACGCCTTTCATTGGTACGTTTTTTCTGTAATTTCATGTGTTTTAATGTAATGTTACGCTGCATTTTGAACATGGAATATGTGCTTGTGTTTTCAGGAAGGTGCAAATGAAATAAAATTAATAAAAATAATTATTCAAAATTAATTTAATTAATTGTTTTACATTTACTGCACATCCAGATAAAAAATGTATTTGAGCATAACAAAAATGTGAACGTGTGTGAAGGAGAATACAATTGAAATTTAATCATATCCCATTACAGAAGACTCTGAGAGACATTCTATATTGAGAAGCAATGATTGGGGGAGGGGGAAAACCCTAAGAAAGTCAGCTGCAAGCTATGTCTCTCAGGATCTCCAGTGGCAAAAGAGAAGAACTTATTCAAGCATCTTGAAATTCCCTGTAGTGATGTAACTTCCTGTTCCATCTCAGACAATGAGATTCTAAATGTTTTTTTTTTCTATTAAAGCCTTTAGAGAATTATCTAAATAGAGATGTCCAAACATTTTACTTGAAGTGTATTTTTTTTTTCAATCACTTCTGTTAAAATAGAAGTAAACAAAATATGAGTGTCATACAAATACACTCATTCACACGTTTGATGTTCGGGTCTTGTCTTCTAATTTAGTTAGAAACATTTTCCCAAGAGACATTAATGTTGCAGCAAAAGGCTTCTGCATGTAATAGTTTAGTTAAATAACTCAATTTTTTGGGCATATGTTAAACCTAAGGGTTATATGCCATCTCCACCAAACCATTACTCTTACTTTTAGATTCTATTAGTTGAAAAAAAAAAAGTGAGATTGGGAGCTTTTTGCATCTCACTCTTCTCTTTTTAAAATTTGGCTCTTCCTCTACAAAGGCTCATTTGAATGAAGCATAAGTGAATAAAAGCTGACCGAATGCTGCCCAGCATCCCCCTTCATCCATTTGGAGAGGTTTTAAATCTGATTTTTCATTTGCAAGATAATGTTAATTTAGCACATCATTTACACACATATTTTTTTCTTTCTCCAAGATACTCTTCTTGGTGTGTTTCCTAGTATTAATTTGGCTGTGATTAACTGGGAAGCCAAGGTCAGAACTGTTAGGAGTCAATTAGAACAGGCCAAAAGAGAATGAGTATTAAAATAATTAAGTTATGCAGTTTTCCTCTTCAACACTTCCCCACCCACAGAGGGAAGGCAATTATGAATCTACGCTGCCATTTTATGCCCTTTGTACATACAGAATTTGGACAATGAAACTGAAACACTTGTCTGTGTATTGTACTGTTGTTGGATTCATATTTTACAAAGTGTACAATCAAGGGGACAGTGGCATAATTTAATACCCAATCCCTTGTGTTAGACTTCCATTTAATCGCTCTTTATGAGGGCTATAAATTCTGCTCAGTAAAACTGAAGGGTCTCTAATGAAATCTTTGTCTTGTAGGGTGATAATGGCGGAATGATGACCGTGTCTAACCTGACACATAAAGTCTCACGTGAGGACAATGGTCTTGCTCTCACTTGTGAAGCTTTCAACAAGGGCACTCGCTTCTCAAGTGTTCGATCGGAAGAGCTCATCGTTTACTGTACGTGATTAGTAACGCTTTTACAACATTTATATAACAAAGTGTTATTCAGGGTGGTCAGACTGTCAAAATTTGTGATGCTAAAACTGAAAAATATCAATGGCAGGCATTAATAAATATTACTACTAAACATTAATATTATAATGCCTTAAAATATCACTACATCATGGGAATCTGTACAATTCCAATCCCTGCATCTAACTAAGCCTCACTTGCCCAGTTTATATTTGTCTGTGATGTAAACTTCACAGAATCCAACCCTCTTCACAGACTCCCTCTGGATGTTCTACCTTATCTCCTTGTACCCTGCTCCTCTGCATTTACATAGCTGCTCATCTTCTCTGGACACAGAGAAGTCTCTGTATTCCAAACGCACAGATTCCTGCATCTGTTTGTTTTCAAGGCATAACCATTAAATGCTCCTGAGCTACTGCTGAAATGCCACTATATATAAAGTATAGGGGCTCGGTCATGCAGTAAAGACCTCTTAACGCTAATACACAACGATCAAAATTTGTGGCGCAAAGTTTCATTAGACAACACCCCTCCATCGAAAACCATGGGCACCAATGGGACATTAAACATTGTACCGAATTGAAAAGAGATTTGGATTGCTCTATCAGATCCGTTTTTGATTAATGTTTATGACATAAGCAAGACGTAAAAGAGCCTCTAGGTGGCGCTCATCCCACATTTTCACAGCGACGTCACTCAGGAAACAGGAAAGAATTAACACCCCAGAAATTCACAATTTCTCCACATTCCACAACAGCTCCCTGTGATCAGCAACCAACTGCATAAACCACTTGAAATCCATGATTTTGTTCGAAGTGTTCTTTGATTTATTCTCTGTCATCATCTTCATCCCCATTTCCCTGTGTGGCGAGGAGTGCATCTGATGTACGGCAAATACCATCTTCAGGAAGGGAGCATCAATGCACCATACTTTCCTTGACACAGACCCTGCTGAGAAGCCATCCGGAGTTTTGTGTGAATCTCAAGTCGGACCAATTTGAGGCCTTTAGTCAGTATTAGAGTCCTGCTTAATATACAATGGACAGTATAGTGAAGTCACAAACAAATCAATCTGAGAACCTATTTGTGTTTAAGGGTATTCAAGAGTAGTTGCGAGTAACTGAACCCCTGTATAGAATTAGAATATGAGTTTTTTTTTCAAACATCTAGAAATGCGAGAGTTGAGATGTCTTTAAACTCTTAGCACACTTGTGATGTTGATCTCAACATCTTGATTTTTAAACATACACCTCAGTATTCAGCTGGATTTATCATGCTGTGTTTGCGTACAGTTGGGGTGTGCATTTCATGTGTTCACACCAATATAATTAGATTAATAGATGCAAACAAATCCCTGAATGAGGTAATGTCTGTCATCCCTCCTTTATGTTTAAGTGGAACATCTCCTGCTAATACCATTATTTCCTGCTATTATTATCTTATTTTTTTTCCTCAGATCCCCCTCAGAAGGTCTGGTTGGATGCCCCTGCTCCTGACGTCCTCTTACATTCAGGTTCGACTCTTCGCTTAGTATGTTTCTCCAGTGGTGGAAATCCCACAGGGCAGCTGGTGTGGCTGAAGGCAAGTAGTTATGTTGTGGTTAAATTACTTTTATTAACAAGTTCTTGTCATTTTCTTGCAATTAGTGGGGTCTTGAACTGCTTTGGTTTGCTATTTACTGTTCCCTAAGGGCAGGTTATTCTTATTTATGTTTAAGTAAAACAATTCAGAAGAGGTAGTTTGTTGGTATGGTTACAGCACAAGATAAAACTCAATCACACTTGAAAGTACTCCCATTGTTTATCTGTGTAGTCAATAACTTGAGTTCTGGAATTTCCTCATTTAATTCTCTCCTCTTCCAGTTACACATCGTCCAGTCTTCAGTGTTCGTCGACTGCAACAAACTCTCCTTGTTTCTCCTGTTTTCTCCTTCTATCATGAAGTCTTATCTTATTCTGCTTATAACCTGCTATCATGTTCCCTTTCCTGGTCATTGTTGACGTTTCCATGATATGGATCCTGGTGATTTGCTGAAAACCATATCTCACCTTCACAATCTTTAAAGCTGCTTCGACCAGTATCTAAATCAGCTGAATTACTCAACTACACTCCAGTTGAGGATATTTGCTGCTTTCTGGTCTGTGGAATATATAAATGATACGAGTATCTTTGCATATTCTTAATTCTTCATTAAACTGCTAAAGTGTCATTAATACTTCAAACAGTTTTTTCTCAGCATTGCCTCTCTTTACAGCCTGACAATTCTATAGTTGTGTTTGATGAGCTCTTGAAATGCACAGCATTTCGAGTAACTGATTAGCTTTACCAAGCCATATATTTCCTCCTAACTAAAAGCTATCTACATATCACTTAAACAAATAATTGGAATCAGATGTTCCATGAACTTTGTTTTCTGGTTGAACAAATTTAAACACGCCACTTTAAATAGAAATACAGTTAAGGGTGGACCAATCAGAATGCGACAGAAACTGTTTTCAGAAAGGTATACGAAAGGCATCAGACCTTTAGCCAGCAATCGGTGCTTTTTCAAAAAAAAAAAAAATTCCAAATGGGAAATTTCCTCAATACTTTCTATTCCAGAGTTAACTGAGTGGTGTCTAAACAAAACTAGAAACGTTTGGGAAGAACTACAACTAAGACAAAAAGTGGAAGGTCACTAAAACCATGCTTAGGTCGATGGCAACAGACGTTCAAACTTTATGTACCCATTCGAAAAGATCAGGAATATTACTTAATGTAATATGTTTCCATAGCTGAGCAGTTGTAAAGATGTTATGTGGTTTCCGGGAGAATGGTACTCAACAGACTGCATTGTGTCAGACATGATGTTTTATGGAGAAGGGCATTATGATAGGAGGTTGTTTTTCACAATGTGTGCTGGGCCCACTAGTTCCAGTGAAAGGAAGTCTGAGTGTTTCAGGACAGCAACAGATTTTGGTTGAATTTGATTTGGAACACTTGACTATTCTGACCTCAACCCAACAACACCTTTGGAATGAATTAGATCATAGAATACAAGACATGTCTTTAAGTGCCAGTGTCTCACATCATATTCCCAGAAGAGTTGAAGCTGTGGGTCAACACAATACAAAACCCTTTTTAAATGTTATTGGAATGCCACATAAAGTTATACGTGTCAGATTAGTTTATATTTGGCAACACGGTGGCACAGTGGGTTGTCGGCTCGAGGGTCGCCTGTGACCTTCCTGGAAAGAGTTTGCATGTTCTCCCCATCCTTGGGTGGGTTTCTTCCGGGTACTCAGGTTTCCCCCACAATCCCAAAAATTTGCGGTTATATTAAATGAATCTAAATTCCCCTTAGGTGTTAATGTGTGAGTGAATGTTGCCCTGCGATGAACTGGCGATCTGTCCAGAGTGTCCCCTGGATCTCGCCCAATGTGCGCTGTGCGTTTTTGACTGCTTAACCAATTCATAAACAGACATAGCTATGTGTGTTAAAAACATAAATACACTAAAATTCAAACTTTCAAAGGCAGTATGGTATAATATTGTCATTAAAGCAATTATAATTTCCAATATTTCTGAATATTCCTCACCATTTGGCAGCAGGATGGCTCAGTGGGTAGTACCGTGGCCTTCCAGTTAGAAGGCTTGCCGGAGACCTTTCTGAAAGGAGTTGTAAGTGCTTGTGTGGATTTCCTCCGGGTACTCAGGATTACACCACAATCTTTCATTCATTCATTTTCCAACCCACTTATTCCCTTTTTGGGGGTCTGCTGGTGCTCACATTTGGCGAGAGGTGAGCCTCAAACAGGCAACCTTCTAACTGGAAGGCCACAGTGCAGTGCTACCCCCTGTGTCACCATGCCATACATTATATATTTATATTCCTAGAGGAAATACAGCATATGTCCTGCAAACAAAACTTTTTATTTATTTTTTTTATTCTGTTAGGAGGTTTATAAATATTTAGTTTTGATCCAAATGATCATTCTAAACAATTCTTCTTATTTTAAATGACATGATTACACCACAATCTCATACAGTGAATAATCTAAATTCCCATTTGGTCTGACTGGATGTGACCAACAGACCCCTGTGACCCTGAAAGGAAATAAGCGGGCAGGAAAATTAATGAATGAAATTCACTATTAATTGAAGTAAAGGTGGATTTGTACAGAAAATGGATAACCAGATGGAAATTATGTGAAAATGTATAAATATGTACACACATAATATATTGTCCTATATATTGCTGACTTTAAATATTCTTCCATATCTGCATGTGTGAAATCCAGAACAATAAGGTGGTGCAGACAGCGTCAAAGCAGGTTGCTTCAGAGCGTGGTGTATCTCGAGAGCTACTTCTCATCCTGCAGCCTAGTGACAATCTGGCAACCTACCGCTGTGACTCCTCCAACAAAGCCAAGAAAGTCCTATCCGCCCAAACAAGACTCCGTGTTCTGTGTAAGTTTCCTTAGTCCAGTCACATAACAAAATTACTAAAATGTGCCAGTTTGGTACTGGTGAAATGGTTGAAAACCATTTGAGGGTTTACAAAACTCCAGATTAAATTTTCATTATTAAAGAAAAAAATATTTATTAGTCCTTCTGTTTTGGGAAATATTACAGCATGAAAAAAATCTCAATTTTATGCAATCTCAAACATATGCAACTCAAATAGCTCACATCAATAAATAAAAGTTTTAGAAATCATGATTAAATAAGTAATAGATTAATAGTTTCTGACACATTAGCTAAAGAGCCAGCCACAGTATTCTTTTATGAAGAATAGGCTTGGTGTGAAAAGGCTTGTTAGCACCCACTCTAATATAATGAAAGTGGCTTCTGAAATTCTTAAAAATGGTTGGGTGTGCATTTCGCTTCAGCTTTAACTCACACAATAATTCTTTGAAAAAACTTTGTTATAATGTGTTATGCAAATATGAGGAAACACAAAAAACATCATGATTTAAATGTTAATCAAATTAGCTGTCTGGATAAAATTTGTGTTTTTATCTCTAATCTCTCTGCTCCAGTTCCTGCAATGAGCATGAAGATAGTGGCCAAGCAGACAGAGCTGCGACGAGGTCAGACTCTGGATCTGATCTGTCTGGCCGGCAGCAGCAACCCCACTGCAAATATCAGCTGGAGTCTAGGACCCATCAGGTGTGCAAACAACCAATAATTCTAAATGAATACAGTACATAATCCAATATCTTCCAAAAGTTATCGATCCACACCAGAAGGCACCATTTCTTTTGTATTTGTGTCTTCCTTTGCGAAAAATTTGAAGCTTGCTATGAATTTTGTATTTTTAGCTTGTAGAATATAACTTTAAAGTCACACAGGTCACTTGTGATGAAGATCATTTGGGAACTAAGTAAAATGTTTGTGAAAGTGTGAACCAATGAGCAGTTTGGCTTGGCATTTCAGGACTTTTATAATAACTTCTGTATTAGATTTAAACTGGCAGACATTTAATAGCAAGTTAGAACCTGACTGTGGGGGTGTCAATATGGGGTCCATTGCAGATAAAAAAGGACTTGGGCTTTATGCAATATCATTTAGGTATTTACCAAGCCAAACTATTCATTCATTCATTTTCCAACCCACTTATTCCCTTTTTGGGGGTCTGCTGGTGCTCACCATTGGCAAAAGGTGAGCCTCAAACCGGCAAACCAGCTAACTGGAAGGCCACAGTGCAGTGCTACCACCTGTGTCACCATGCCATACATTATATATATATTCCTAGAGGAAATACAGCATATGTCCTGCAAACAAAACTTTTTATTTTTTTTATATCCTGTTAGAAGGTTTAAAAATATGTGGTTTTTTATTGTTTGTTTCTTTTGTTTTTTTTTTGCTGTTTTGATCCAAACGATCATTCTAAACAATTCTTCTTATTTTAGATGACGTGATAATTTACTTGAAAATGTGATGAGACTTTCAAAGCCTTGCTTTCTCTTAGATTGAAGGGAGTGGACCAGGCTCCAAAAAAGGCAGAATATGGTGGGATGTCCAGAACAAGTAGGCTGTCCCTCACACTGGAGTCCCATCACTGGAAGAAAAGAATCACCTGTCAAGCTTTTAGTAATGTGCTCTCAGAGGGAGCCAACAACTTCTACAGCCTCAACGTGCTCTGTAAGTCTAGAGCAGTTTGTTCAGCTCACATCTTTACACTAAGAATCACACAATGGTGTGGCTTTCAACATGCAGAGGTGGTTCAAAAGATTCCAAATACTAAACCATGCCTTAATAAAAATGGGGAAGTGGGAAAATGAGCCACAAAGGGTAGTGTTCCTTTTAACCTTCCTCTGGTGTTAGCTTTCTGTCAGCATCGCTGAAGCTAATGGGTCAGTTTCATCAAACGTGTTTCTCATTTCTTGGTTACCTCGTCAGGCTTCTTTATCCATGAAAAAGCTACTTTATTTTTCAGTATGCTCCTCGATTTCCATTAAAACAAAATGGTAAAATGCACCTCACATGAACAAATTCGCCTCATTTTCTAGACATGCCAATCTTTATTTGTTTAGCTTTTTTGTAAGAATACTGGAAAACCAAGCAAATGAGGATCACGCGATTAGGAGAGGAGCTCCCTGTCAGTGCATTTTTTTTTATTTCATTGATATCGAATTAACAAAGAGGGGGTGATTATTTTACACATGGTAAAATTTAAACGGGTTGATTCTGACCATAACACAAGAGGAAAGATCGCCATAAAGCAAATTCACAAGGCGTTAAGTGGTGTAGTGGTGAAGTTGGTCGACCTGTTACCGGAAGGTTGGCAGTTTGATCCCTGCCAGGTCCCTGTATGTGCATGACTGGTAGGGTCTGTTTGGTGGTTTGCACAAAATGGCAGAATCTAGATTTGTTAAATGTGTATTTAATGTGTTCAAATATGAGTGTGTAGAGATGTTTTGTTAAATGGCCTGACAGTAGATTAAATAACTAAATAACTATCTTTGTCCCCTCAACTTGGTTTGCCCCAGTTATGCCTAGGGCAGGACTGTGGTTCAAAGGATGGAAAAAGCTGGGTTCAGCAGTCTAGTTCGTTGGCTCAAAGGGTGCGTGAGACTGAATTATTGGAAATCTTTTTTTGTGCGTGATTGCTTTCTTTGAAAGTATCTGCGCTGCTTGACTGTCGTGAGTTTAGATTTTTAGTTTGGGAAGGAGTTTAATTAATTAGGTTTTTGCTGTTTAGCATATTTTTCTTTTGTTTTTTAGCTGAGTATATAAGGTGCTTTTGTTACTTTGTTCATTTGGTTTTTCAGTTTTGTTTGTTCCTGTATCACATGGTGCAAAAAAAAAAACTCTCCAAAAGCTGTATTCCAGAAATCCTCCCTTGGCTCTCGGATACCACATTATAAAAATTATACATTACAAGTGATATTCCTTCATATTTCTTGTTTCATTTTGGGGTCACAGGTGTTACTTTGAGGTGCGAGGGTACACCCTGGACAGGTCCCCAGTCCATCACAGGGCAACACATTATTAAATCATTGTTTAATCGTAATTTAATCCTAAATTAAGTCCTTATCAATTATGTGTTTTGGTCTCCAAAACAACTCATGCATTGTGGTATTATTGCAGTGTTCTTTTCATTCAAAGAGAGATTGTTTTTAATCTGGCTTTTGTGTTGCTGGAGCATGGTATGAAGGGATAGAAAGCTGGAATTTTGTTCCGACATCCTTTGTGAGGTTTGTAACCGTTAATGCTTATGAGTGTTTGGTATTATGTGTGTTACTGTGTTTTTGTGGCTCATTGTCTCGTAAATCATTGCCTGACTTTGATGTTTTATCTGCAGCCCGCCACCTCTTCAAAGCCCGCCACCTCTGACAGTTTGTTTGTGGGGGTCAGGAATTTCTCTTTGTGTTTGGAAAATCTCTTGATGAATCTCTTCTCTTGATAAATCTCTAAAAACAGACCATTCATTTTCACTTTCGGGTCTGATATTAATATTACATTTCATCTTTTACTGTGTGTGATTGTAGATGCATTAAGTAATTTCTGCTGGAATTTGCATTTGAGTCATCTTACTCACTTGCTCTCCATGAACAGAAGCCCCCCCTGAAAGATCAACAACATAATAAATCATGTGCTTCATTCTCAATTAAGTCAGCCCAGCAGTGGATTTTTTGTACACTTCTGATGAGCAGGGTCCTGAATAAATGGTTTATCTTCCTTTCTGAGAATGGTTTATTTATGTTTGCGAATACAGAAATGTTGTAACGCTTTCCTCAGCATCATTTAAAGTGCCTATACCATCAATTTTTTTTAATTACCTTTCATGCAGTATGAAACATAGCTATAAGATGGAGGAACATATGTTTTGCGTTTTAAATGTGACAGTGCTGTGTGTATGGACTCTGAGACCAACCGAATCTTTAGCACAAAACTGTGAAGTTACCCGATACTACTCCCCTTCTACCACCGATGCATCATCCATTCATTATTTTACTGATATGGTTCAGCTTCCGCGTGTACATCTACATACAATTGTCAAAATTGTCAAACAATTGTCAAAGTGGCAAAACATTACGTAATATAGCTGGATATTTACCGCTGAGAGGAATCCTCCTCCAATCGCTTTTGATTTGGAGTGCCATTAGCAAATGAGAACTCTTCGTCCTCAGACACAGGTTCTGTTGAACTACTGGGACTTCTTCTCAGGGTTTTGTTTACCTATTAGTGTGCATCGGCCCTTCTGTGGAGCTCTCCCCATCTTCTTTGACTGTTACAGCTTTTATGCTTCCTCGCTCTCTTTCATATGTCCACTCTGTTTACTCCCCTGAATGAAAAATGTATTCTATTAATGTACTTTTTACAGAACACATAAGTAATAACAGAAATGTAATTTGCTGTTAGACATTCCGTTTCGGAGATGCACGTGTCATGCAATATCATTTGGTTCAAACTACCAATCACAGCAGGTTACGTCAATTAAATGATTTTTCGTAAAAAAATTTAAATGATTTGTTGAAATAAATATTAAAATGATTAATTACTGAGTCATGGTGAAAATAAATGTGGATTAAAAGATAATTAAAGTGCATTAACCTGTTGCTGGAGAAATCTTATAAACATTTATGAGGTCAGACACGAATGATGATCTGGCTTTGCCCTATTTAAAGGTGTTTAATTGAACTCAAGTACTTTTCAAATCATTTCCCTCTTTTTGGACCTTGCTTTGCACTCAGTCATACTGCAACTAGTCATACTGCTCTTGGTCTGGTCAAAGCCATCGAAGCATTACTTACCTATACGTAATGCATTACAATAATCTAGTCTCGAGGTTATGAATGCATGGACGAGCCTCTCTGCATCAGATAACGATAACATGTTTCTAAGTTTCGAAATATTTCTGAGTTGTCGCCCAAATGAGGATGGGTTGCCCTTTTGAGTCCAGTTCCTCTCAAGGTTTCTTCCAAAAGGGAGTTTTTCCTTGCCACAGTCGCCCCAGGCTTGCTCATCAGGGACATATACACCACTTATTAATTAATTAATTTCTGAGTTTAAACTTGTTGGTTTACTGTAAAGCTGCTTTGAGACAATGTCTGTTGTGAAAAGCGCTATACAAATGAACGAACTTGAACTTTTACTCCAACATGCTGGTTACTTGCCTAACCCATTGTTACCTGAATAGTACATGCCAATCAAATCAAACCACCATCACTGCCATTGTGGAAGAGTCATGACTCTTCACCATTAAAAAACACATTACCAACTGATCACCAACCCGTTCGTTTTTAATACTGTTTAACTGTTTAAGTCAACATTTGGTGAATTTTTGGTACTTCTTATTTAAAAATAGGATTAGTCAATTCATATGTTTTGAGGTAATCAGTTTCTACCGAAATCTTTTTCAGGTCTGAATGAAACCCATTCAAAGCATTTGATCTTGGAGACAACTGCAAAGGGCTGATTGTTCTGATGAACCAATCACTGTTAAAAAGATACTGAAAACTGTGCACAAACCAATTTACTCAAGACTTTTGATTTAGTGAACTCTTAGCTTTTTAATTTAAAAATAAACAGTCTCTCTCAAAAATGATAATTTGCAATGCTTAGTTAAATGTATGATTTGTCAACTCAAAAGTCAAATATTTGTTTGAGTTACATTAAACATTAAAATATAGCCAGTTGAGGGACAGTCCTTGGTCTGTACTGACTGGGCAATTCCTGCATTTTTACTCATTTTTTGGACACAAGTATTTTGAAGTAAAGCTCCAGTTTAGCTTCAAAAACCATTTTCAGCAACCAGTGATGTAATGGACCCCAAGCACACAGTTTTTGTATGGGATTTGGGTAGATGAAGAGGAACGAGTGCACCTACCGAGGGCCTTCAGTAGTTGCCATAGAACCCTACTGAATCATTTAAACGTGAACATAATAATGTAAACATGTTGGAATGCCTGTAGAATATATCACTACACTCAAAAGCTAAAACAATTAGATACAGTAACATTAGAAGCTAAAATTCAATCGACCATTTCAGTCTGTCCACAGTGACTGAACAAGAGATAATGAGCATTTTGTAGCATTATTATGTTTTTTCATTTTAATTTGTTTCAAATATTATTTTTGGTCTTTCCAATTGTTTACAGACTTTTTGAACTTTTTTTAATGGGTAAAGGTTGGTGTTTTTTTATTTTTCTTGATTCAAAAATATTCCACAATGTCTAATATTTTTGTAAAATTGTATGGTTTAAATATATTTTGTTATACATGGCAGAAAAAGCTAAAAAAGTAAACATTTACAGATAATGTAAGTATACCGCTTAAGCTTTTAATTAGATGTTGCTAATGTATTACAAGTGATTGATGATTAAATATAAGGCTAGTGTGCCATATGGTGTGACAAGTGTTTACTGCGCTTGTCATCTTGCTTATACATGCATTTTCCCAAGACCATTAACACCTGTAGATGATTCCGCTTGTGTTTGTGTGATCCAGTTCCTCCAGAGTTTTCGGATGAGCAGCCTGATGAGGTGCAGGTCATTGAGGACAAAACAGCTACACTTCCTGTCAGAGTCATGGCCAATCCAGATGAAATCAGCTGCGAGTGGATTTTCCAGGGCGAGAAGCTTGTAAAAGGTACCAGACGACAGTACATGACACCACGAGGCAGTTTGCGCTCACACTCAAACAGACATAAACACACACACAGACACGCACACACACACGCTGCCATATGCACTGTGAATAAAACATGGCTGGATTCTGCCAGTGTAAGCTTGGCAGATGTGATACGAAGATAATGTATGCAGTATAAATGAGTTCCGCTGTCTCTCTGAATGCAACACAGCTCTTCCCATCTTCATCTCTGTGTTGAAAGCTCAGCAGTCTTGAGTCCAGCTATTCTCAGTAGCAAGAATGGCTAAAGGTTTCTAAGGAGCTTGAGCTTGCAAAGGTTTTTGATTACTTTTTGTCACTATATGTTTAAATCAGCAGAACGTTAGCTGGATAGTTTATTTGAAGTGCAAATCTGTTCACACTCTAACGGCTCATACTTCCTTCATCATTAAACATAGACACGTCACTATACTACACTGAATCAAGTCATCTACACTCTGCTATTCAACACTAGTGATTCACAGTATAATAGAAATAAAATAATACCAAAAAACACAATTTGAAACAATTACTTAAATTAGATGATACCACAAATCACCACAGCACCTGCGAAACAGGAAAAAAACACTGTGTAATCTTATGATGTAAAGAAATATTAAAACACGCTGCATTTAATCTCACATATAAACTACAAATGTTCACAACTCTTCAATAATATATATTTTTTTTATAACATAGTCATAAAGATCATTTCAGGCTTCTTCAATTTCACCTCATTCTGAACTCCTCAATGTCTGTACCTCTGTCTAACTACTGGGTAATCAAGGGTTTTCAAAGGGTGCACAGGGGCCTAATGAGAAAGATTCAGCCTTACAAAGATGGAGTGGCAAACGTTAAAACTGGGTAAACCCTTTGAACGCACTGGTGCATTTGCCACCAGCTGTTTTGAGTTAAATTAGAATAATGTAACCCACCAATCTGGCCCGCAAAACGCCATTTGTTGATCACTGGTTTAGAGAATACAATTTTCACATTGTTTTAAAGTTTCTAAATTTAATACCTGGAATTGTATATTTTGTACAAAGTCAGGAATTAATGTGTAATGTAATGAAAAAAAAAATATTTGTAAAAAAAACAAGCTGGCATAATCTAAGTAGTAAAAGACTTCTAAAGTTTAAATGTGTCTACAAACACTTTCTAACTTTCTTTTATGATTAATCTGACATAAAATGCATGTGTTTACTCCTGAACTGTAAGTCACTTTGGATAAAAGCATCTGCTAAATACATAAATCTAAATGTAAATGTAATGAACCAGAATAACGACCATGATAATTACATGACTAACAACATAAATATTTAATTTTTATCAAATTAAACATTGTTTAATGTTTAATTGAATCAATGTAGCAATTTATGTTTATTTTAAAAAGTTATAATTTAAGTCACTGCTATTTGTATCTACTGAGTAAGCTAAACAAAAATTATATTTAAATAAATATTTTTATGTTTAAATTTAATATTATTAGACAATTTCGGCATTTTGAATATAATAAATTAATGTTACTATAATCATGCTATACTCATCTGTAGAAATAGACCAGGATTCTCAAGTTTTGATCACAAAGTAATATTTTCAGATAAAACTAAGAGCTTGAATTGAATGAATTGGAAAATAAATAAACTAATTAGTTAAAAAATGGATAGCTTCACCAGCTGAAACCTTCAGGCCAAATGAAGGCATGCTGTTTTGCCTCTTCCATGACATCTGCTGATAGATTTGCTGCAGTTGGTTACTTAATTCATTCTAAATATGCGTAAAATTCTATTGGAATTTTTACCAAAAAAGGAATACTCTACTCACTTACAATAACATGACCCTCCTACTGCTCACATTTACCAGCTCTCTAAAACAAGCATCATTAAGTTACTGTGATAATGTGCATTTACGAGCAGCTTCTGATTGGACTTTGAGGCAGCAGTGGCAAATGTCTATTTACATGAGTGTTTCAACAGTGAAGATAAAGTTGATGGTGGCCAGTACGCAGCGAGTTAGTGAGAAAAAAATAAAACTAATATTGTGGTATAGTGGTTTACCAAAAACTTTTTACATAAACCAAAAGGAAATGTGGTATGTGTAAACTAACAAATAATACATATTGAAATCATGTACATAAAACATAAAATGTTTTTGTGAACCAAGCGTGTACTGCAAAGGTACATAATGGGCGAGGACAGCGACAGAATCGCCAGCTCTACCAGTACCTACTGGTGCTAGGGTTGTTTATGGGGTTGTGTCTTGTTGCAGAAGCTGTTCACTAATTTACAGTGTTACATGTCACATCTGTGTGATTTTATGACAGAAAGAGACCCTCGTTATCACTTCACTGACTGGACTCTGGAAATCGTAAATGTTTCCCGAAGGGATGGCGGGGATTACATCATTGAGTGCTCCAACGCTGAAGGGAAGAACCGCACCAGACTCAAACTGGATGTGCAGTGTGAGGATTTCTATAGCAATCACATAACAAGGGCATTGTATAACTAGTCAAATTGGGACTTTTTTATGATTCTTTCTACTCCTAAACTGCATATGCCACCCACAATGTTTGTACTACTTTTATATTTGCAAATTCAAACCCACGCAGTCACATACAAAGAGAAAAAGGAAGTGAGAAAGAATGGAATAAAGAGAGAGTGCTCCCCTTGCTTAATGATTTAATAATAGCCCAAATCTAGGCCTGCGTGTTCTTGCAAATCCTTCTGTGCTAATGCATCTCAGCATCCTCATACAATAGTGCCTTAACAGTTCTAGAGATTCATTATGTATGGGCCATTTGAATAGCTTTTACCAGAGCTGCTGTTTTCCATGCAGAGGAGGAAAAGAACACGCCAACACGTCGTCGATTAGACTGCTGCTAATGGCCCATTGCTGGAGGACATGATCCTCCGGGGCAGAGTGAAAACCAGCCCAGATCAGCCAGACTTACTATCCACTCAATGACCTTTTTATATGCATTAAAAATGAAACTGTTATCAAGAGTTTTTATCTCTAATTATTATATACACTTAAGACTGATCGCAATAAATTCAAGCATAGTGACAATAGTGTGTTTTTTTTTATTTTTTTTGGTTTTATTTATTTTAGGGTGTAATGCTGAACAGATTGGTTGATAAGTACCGGTAGATATCTAATATTAATTCTTAGTCATTTTTCATATTGGTAAATTACATATAAGAACAAGCAAAAATAAAGTATTCATTATGGATTTAAATTAAAAGAACCCAGTTAATGCATGAAGCTATGTATACTTTTCTGCTCCATCTGGATTTGTTTACTTTGTAAATTAATACAATCATTAGTTAAAAAAAAAGCAGCTTTAGCTGTTTGCTAGATTTACACCATGTTAAAGTTATGGAGTTGTGGATGACACAGAAATGTGTCCTAAACATTGACACCATCATATAAATCTTCTTTAGTCATAGTGTACACAACCATTTGACATGAAGAGTACATTTGCGAAGGAACGGGCTGCTCTCAGGACCTGAGCTGGTAGTAAAATGTTAAGTCTCATAAGAAATCTGAGTCCGAAGTAGAACGATATACTTGTAATTTGTGCCAAAATCAGATGTTTTTCGGTGAGAGAATTTAAATGTCAGTACTTTTCGAATAATAATCTGTGCAATTTAAAACAACTATCTTTTATTCTGACAATAACAAACTGTTTAGCTTGTTTTGAGTCTTAAGTGTTTGCCTGATGTGTTCCAATATCCTGAAATGTAATCTGCTATTGCTCAGTTATGAAAGCAACCCCCCGCCACCCCCTTTCCCCCAAATATCTTTGCTTCTGCAAAGATGAATGTCGTAATTAATGTTCTCTGATCCATTTGAATACTAGAGTTATCTTGACAGAGTGTGACAGATACTTTTCGAGGAGGCGATAATTCTACACCCTTTCAAGAGTGTTGGTAATGTGCTTCAGTAAGCATTAGCTCAGTCTCTACATGAGAATTTAGTGCTGAAGTGACAGCGACTTCAGCAAAAACAGTTCAAACAATGACTTTAAAAATAATGGGAAAATACCACTAGACCTTGATTTTAAACGCTGTGAATTATTTAGCAAATCAGACACACTGTCCATATTTAAACAAAATTCTGGAACAAACAAAATATTTGAGACCACAAAGTTTAGAAAGCTAGGGTCTACTTTTATTTGTTGTTGAGAGCATTTGATACCATCCATCCACTAGGGGGCAGTGTTAATGTTTGCATTAAGTAATTTTATTTTTTGAAGTGATGGAGAGAGATATTTTTTATTATCTTTCTCATTTAAAATGTAAATGATAAACATTTCCAAAAATGTTTCAATTACAAGATTCAGAAGTGACTAGAATCAAAATCACTCAAAGAAGCAAATGTGTATCATGATAATTTAGTATTGTGATATATTGTTACAACCCTACAAGTTCCACAAATGACTGTATAACATTTAGCTATTTTATACCAGTTCCTGGTGTTAAATCAGTCTTTATCAATAGGTTTTTTTATAAAACAGACTCTCCCTTTGAAGCTATAACTACTTTAAGCTAACTCTTCTGAAATGGTTTTCCACAAGATTGATTAATGTGTTTATTTAATTTTTGAGAATTTTTCAGAAACACAGTTGTGAGTGCAGACACTTAACTTGAATAAGAAATTCTGGCTCACAGTCTGCTGCACTTTAGGTTTTTACACAGGTGTGGAGGTCACGTATCAATGCAGACAAGTTCTTCCACACTAATCTCCCCTTTCCATGTCTTTATGAACCATTTCGTACAGCAATGCTCAGTCATATTGGGGCAGGAAGAGGCCATCCTCAAACTGTTCACACAACAAAATTTTTATGCTAAAACTTTCAGGTAGCTTCACTACTCAGCAGTCAAGCAAAGGCTATGAAAAACAACCCAATGCCATAATCACCTCATTCACCAAAGCTTACATTTGGGATTCATTAGTCAGATAAGTTTGTTTCCCAACCAAACCCAGACTTTCATCATCAGATTTCCTGAAGGAGATATAAAGATACTTGTATTTATATCTACACAGTATAGAAATATATGCATGAGATTATTTCTTAATACCTTGTTAGTTAAAGCTAAAAGTGTTATAATCACGATTGCTACTTGTGATGGAGATTTAATTACAAATCTTAGTTATTTTAATGTTATAAATTTCATTTACATTTCAAGGATTTTTTCAAGCCATCATCTCAGCATTGTATTTTTGGATCTGTAATAGTTTAATATGTTTTTCTTTTCATTGACCCCTTTTCCTTTAATCTGATGTAGACGCCCCAACTGTTCGTATGAAGTCTGATCCTGTGTTTGTGAACTTGGGGGACACTGCAGACATGCTGTGTGTAGCTGATGCCAATCCCATCACCTTCAGTATGTTTTCATGGAAGTGGATGGTGAGTGATGCCATTGTCACCCCTATTTTGCTTTTTTTTTTTTTTGCTTACTCTCACCATTTGCCCATGATATTGTCCTTTGTTAGCTGCACTCTGCGACTTTCTCTCTTTTTATCACCTCTATTTATCTCTTGCTATGCTCCCTTTTGTCTTCAGCTACCCTTTTCCCTCTGTTCTCTCCATGTGTCACAGCTACTTGGTAACTGAGGTGCTATATTTCACCCATCTAACTACAACAATGTCTCACCTTTATGCTTAATACTTCAGGTCTAAATGGAGAAAAATAGCTTTCATTAAAACCAACTTTTCAAAGGCTACATTTTTCAGTGTTTGTCACAATTGGGACTTTTTTTGTCGATTTGTGCTTCAACACTGCCCCATTTTCGAAGCCAGTTCCCTTTTATTTGTTTATTTTCTTTATGTGAAAAAAATATATTTTGTGCTGTGTGTTTGCCAGTTTCATATGTGTTTTATGTAAAGGGTGAAGGTGAAAGGGAGGAGCTGGGAGAGGAAAGTGAAGACGAAGGCACTGGTGTGTTAACTCTATATGAGGTAACTCGTGACCGGGCAGGTCTTTACCAATGTATGGCGGACAATGGAATCCCACCTGCAGGCACTGTGGAAGGACAACTCACTGTTCGCTGTGAGACACTGTATATACACTCTATACACTGAACAGCATTGAGGTTTGGCGTGAGAATTGCTGCCCGGAGACTGGTTGTAGGAAAGGTCATGTACAGGTTGTGTTGTGTGTTTCAAGCTCCACTTCACTCCTATATATTGTGTGGCTATTAAGCTGATATAACTATATGTTTCAGTAGGAATATTTTAGATATAACAGAGGGTAAGGCATGTAAGTTGGGTTATCAGATGGACAACCTGATTTTTTGGGGATCTCTGTAAAGCCAGACTCTTGTTAATCTATGCATTCAGGCAAAGGTCTGATCACACAAACTCTTGTAATACAGTATACAATATACACTTTATCAGCCATAGTAATCCCACCACTTTGAATATCTGCCAACCAGCTAGGATACCCAGATTGCATAATGCTTTTGAGAACTGCTAGATGTTTTAACAGTATGAACACTTTGAAATGTTTCCTGCAGTTGCTCCAGAGCTTCAGAAGGGGCCGCAGTGGAGGAAAGTGGCCAGTCGAGGAGATGGCAGCAATGATGCAAATGTTGTTTGCCAGGCACAGGGCGTCCCAAGGGTTCACTTCACCTGGGCCAAAAATGGATTCCCTCTCGATCTTGGAAACCCCAGGTGAGAGGAAGACATCCTCTTTTATGCTTGTTTTAATTGCACCCCAAAACACTTTTTACACATTTTTCGTCATTTTTAGAAAAAAAAAATAAAATTTTGGAGTTTTCTTGTAGTTGGCCACAATGTTTGCACGGACCTCAGCAGAGGTTTTGTTCCAATACTCTCGTCTTGAAGTAATTCAGTTTTTAAACTGATTTTCGTTTTTCATTGTATAGTGTGTTATCAGTAGTTTCTTGGCAAGTGTGGACCCAACCGAATTTGGGTCATGGACAGGATCATCCTGGGGAATTCAGGGCTGGTTACTAAACATTCTCATGATCACTTAAATTCCACAAACTGGAATCTTGTCCCAGACTGAAGGAGGCTTGGTGATGGCCTTGCTGCCCATTCCTCCATTATGGAAGTCTACAACCCTGTCTCCAATATTACTGGACAACTCTTTGGTCTTGGAAATTGAGGAGATGAAAAAAATCTGATTATTTGTTTCTCTGTTGTTGTTGTTTTTATATAACACCTACTCTCTTTAAGATAGGCCAGTAATCTTAGCTTATTACCATTAAAAGACAAACAGAAGCGATAAATCTTCCATTTTCAATTTTCCTTGGTCTCCTGTGTCTTTCCTCTTTGGATTACCCAGTTGATATCTGTAGATTTCTTTTATATATTCACAGTTATTATAAATCGACAGATTTTTTTCTTTCCCTCACTACAAGTGATAAGATATACACAATTTTTTCTTTAAAAAAAGTATGCATGGGAGTGTGAGCTTTTACTGCATTGATCAAGGTCATGGGTGTGTATGACATAAAATGGTAATGAGTTCAATTCGTTTTTTTTTTTTTTTTAGATTTTATTGATATTTGTTTTCAAGCAACTCTTCAATGTCATTCATATAACTGAGAGGGCTTTTTTTTCCAGAGAACTCTATGATGGTCATTTCTTAAAAACAGAAATGTTGTGAATGTGGAGGTTTGAGTTTTATTCTCAAGGAAACTTAAAAAAAATGTTTTCTCTTTTCTTTTTCTTTTTTATTCAATCAGAAATGGTTTTGCAATGCGAAATGGTCTTGCAAACATCAACTTCAATAATGGTAAATAAAAATGTGTCTGGAATTTTAGTATTTGTATATTAAAAGTTCATGATGTTCATCTTAAATAAAATGTTATGAAAGTTTTTGTTTCGTTTTTTTAATCGACACACCCAAAACCGATTGAGAAAACAAAAACAAGCAATTATTAAAACATGCTTTTTTCTTTTTTTAAATACATGAACAATAGAAGTGTTCACACCAAGTGTTTTGTGACCTCTCACAGATATGAGGAGAAGACAGAGGTAACAGGATCTCTTCACACCAGCATCTTGACCGTCATAAACGTAAGCGCAGCACTGGATTATGCCATCTTCACCTGCACCGCTCGAAACAGCATGGGTGAAGATACTCTCAACATCCAGCTCCTCAGCACCAGTATGAACCTTCACACACAAACAGGAAGTGAACGTTTAAATGTGAAGCTGAACATTTAGCCTCAGCCAAATCACAGGTCACTATTTTGACCCCCATTTGCAAATGAGAGCCCGTTTCTGAATAAATAAAAGCATGATCATGAAAACAGACAGCGGTGTCTGGGTGTCACATTTCTTATAATCTACTCATAAACAAAAACAAAGATTATGAGCAGAGGCATGGAAGTGATTCCTGCTCAACAATAGGATTTTTTTGCCCGACCAGGGCTGCAATTGTGATATTAATTATTCATTTGTGGTAATCAGCATCCGCTCATTTCAAGACTCTACCTTCATTTGCAAAACAATTGGTTTAATCGATCTGTCTGTAGATCACTGTCAGGGAGCACACACTAAATCTGTAAAACTGTTGATCTTTCTTTATTTGCAAAGCATCTCCCCATTATTCTCTTAAATTAATCATAATATCCAGTAAAAATCAGACCATAATTCACAAATTAGTAAACAGTATTTTTACTGGACAAATTGTCAGATTGTGCATAAATGACAATTAAAAAAAATTAATACGTAAAAATACATTGTTTATACTTTTCATGTAGTCAAAAATGATTTAATACATTTTGCAAGTGAAATAAATTGATTTATTCTTTATAGTCAGATTTTTTGTTTGCCTTCACAAAAAAGGAATTTCTGCTGCATAAATCTAATGATAGTTTAATTTAATTTTATTATTTGTAATAAAATTATGGGATGTAATATTAATATTTGTAATATTAAATATTTATTTGACCCAAAACTCTTTTATAGAGGTAAGTATCTGATAATAAAGGTCTCTGCTGAAGTCTATCATCTCCTTGATTATATAATAACACCAGTTCACTGAAACAATCAAATTCCAACACGTTCACCATAGTCATCTAACCATGTCTAAGTCAAGCGGCTTGATGTGCAAAAAATGGTTAGTGGGTTTTTTCTGCCAAGGGATAAAAGACAGAATAATGACCAGAATGAAAAGACAATGGCTTGTCCCAGATACCTTCAAATCAAAGGTGAGAACCTGGCTGCGGAAAGAGTATTTAAAATCGATGGGAATCTCAACATACCAATGAGCTTCTTATCAGTCTTTTGCTGTTGAAATTTTGTTTTTTGGTCAAATGCTAATTTTGACTCTTTTTACGTTTATTAATTTATAATCAGTCTATAAGAAATAGTTTTATTTTTTTTTCATGTTTCATTCTACTCATCAGTATGCAGACACACGCAGGCCTCCTCCCCTTTTTCTCTTTTTATGCATTAACTGAGACAGGCACATTTAATATTTACCATAAAAACTATGAAATACAACCCAATATCCATTCTTTTTACCCACACCTCTGTGGCTGTTTTAATGCTGTGAATATTCTTAATTAACCTGACTCAGCGATAATCAGATTTATGTCTTTCTTATCGCCTGTCAAAAGGAATGGAGCGGTGAAGGGTTTTCTCGCTGCTCTCAAATTTGAAACTGAAACCCTTCAGCTTCTCCTGTCCATGATAATTAAACCCTAAAAATCAAGTGAACTGATATTAATATTCTATCTCTGTCTCCTGATATTTATTCCAAGGGGTTAATTTTCTCAATATTTCAATATTTCTAAATATTTTAAAGCTTTCATGTTGCTTAATAAAAACGAAGACACTTGTTCATCCTCAGAACTTGAATATATTTATATAAAATTTGTATACAAGTTTTAAATGTGCGTATTTGTCCATCTTGAGAAACTGCAAAAAATCTGACAATTAATCCATAAGTAATATTTCAATAGTCTTTCTATGGCATTAAAAGGAAGTCTATAATTGCAAAGTCTGTGTTTTTACTGGATTACTGGGAATAAGTAAAGTTTATTTAGATATTTAAGTAGCTTCCCAGGAAATACAAGATTGATTTGTTGTGTGTGTGCGTCTCAGATCACCCGGACCCCCCGTCAGACCTCAAGCTGCTCCGTGTTGACCAGAACTCTGTCACTCTTGAGTGGATGCCTGGATTTGATGGTGGTTTGATCCAAAACTTCCGTGTGAGGTGAAGCTGTGGGTTTATGTTAAAGAATGTTCTGAGAGTATTATGTACAACAAAATCTTTAAAATCCAAATGCAACCAATGATGAGTTCAGAGAAACATCACTTCAGACGTACATTCCACATGCAAAACTCACTGTTTTATTCATTTTAGTTATTCATTTATTGTACAACCGTTTACGGGGGTCTGCCGGTCACATTGGGCGAGAGGCGGGGGTACACCCTGGACAAATCACCAGTCTATCACCGTTGCATTAGTTAAACCTGATGTAATGGCTCAGCATTTAGCAGGCTAGTCATTGGATCATGATATACATAGTTTGCTTGTTTCCTTTCGGGTTCACTTCAGGCAAGAGGTGGAGTTACTCCTTGGACAGGTTGCCAGTCCAACTAATGTTATTAGGCAAATTTTACTGATATAGCTTTTATAAAGCTTTACAAAGCTAAAAGCCTATGTATGACACTAAATGCTTGGGGTCAATTTTCAGTTTCTTTACTTGCTTCTTCCTTTTCAGGGTCAAGGAGGGTCGGCTGGTGCTCCAGCTCACTTAGGGTGAAAGGTGGGGTTACTCTCTGGACAGAAGGCTAGTCCATCACAGCGGGTTAAGGTTAATAAATTAATCTGAAAAGGAATTCACCAAATACACATTATTGCCAAACGTATCCAGTCACGAACCCCAAGGATATTGCATTTCAGTTTTTCTAATAACTTCTGATCGGAACACATTTGGCAGCAGACTGCATTGAAAGAATGGGCAACTCTCAGGAGCTCAGTGAATTCTATTGTGGTCTGGATAGGATGCAGGTTATAAAATTTTAACCCTACTAAATATTCACCAGTCAATACTCAGTGGTATTATTCCAAGTACACGTGATTGGAATCGACTTACTGAGCCATATAAAATGACAGAAGGGGGTAAGCGGATGCTGCAGAGCATATCTATAGATATTGCCAAAACTCAATCCTGAAATTCACAGAAAACAAAGAGCATAAGTGGCAGATCCAGTGGTATAAAGCATGTTGCCAGTTGTCTAATATTCCCTGGAGTGATGATCACATTCCTCATCTGGTAATCTGATAGAGGGGTCTGGGTTTGAGCAGAGATTTTGGATACATCCATGCTTTAGTTTAGGGATGGCTCCTTCCAATCTCTGCATACATGACTGCATACCAGCTTCATAAATGCATGTATGAGTGAGTGTAGTGTGGAAGATTTTGAGTGGGCTTCAGACGGATAGACACAATGCCTTTTGAATGATCCCATTAAGGGCTAATAAATGAATCTGAAGATGAATTCACCAAATACTGCAAAAAGTATCAAATCATTGCAGCTACTGAATTTCAGTTGCCCTCATAACTTGTAATTGGAACATATTTGGCAGCAGACTGCATCTGTGGAAGAATAGACCACTCTCTGGAGCTCAATGATATCTACTGTGGTCAGGATAACCATGGATTTTGCTAAATTAGCAGGGCATGCTGAGCATCAGGCACAATGCAAAAGGACATAACTAGTGGAATAAAGCATGCTGCCAGTGGACTCTAGAGAAGTGGAGGAATATTCCTTGGATTGATGCATCCCATTCCTCCATCTGATATTCTGATTTAAGGGTCTGGGTTTGACAGTTGTCAGTAGAGCGGAGCTTTTGGATACATCCATGTTTTAGTTTAGGTATGGCTCCTTCCTATCCCTGCATACATGACTGCTTACCAAGTTCATAAATACATGTATGAGTGAGTTTAGTGTAAGAGTGAGCTTCAGTTAGACAGACACAGAATTTCCTTTGGAATGATCCAGGTCTTCCTGTCTATCACAAGTGTTAATTCTGTTACTGCTGGTCAGACATGGTGAAAACATTTCCATAAACATTTCTGGACTTGTGTACAGCCTACAGAAGAGGTGAAGCTGTAATAACCACACATCAAAATATCTGCATAAGGTCCTTCTGTAACACTGCTTAGAAACAACTGCATAAAATGGAATTACTATGTAGAATAATATTAATATGCTAGAAATTAAAGTTTTACTTGAATTTACAACAGATTAAGAATGGGATTCCACTTCATAGAAGTCCATGTGTTTGTAACATAACATGCATATAATTTTAAACAAAATCAAATAATGTTAATATATACAATTCAAGATATTAAAAAGTCACATCTAGTATCAAAGTGTCATATCAATACTATTGATTACAAAAATAAGAATCTCTTATTCATGATGAAACCTGTGGACAAATACAAAAAAACGAGTGGATAAACATCAAAATTGTTTAATAGACATTGCAAACCTGATGGATTACTGTATTGTAACAGAACAGCATTTAACTAACAGTCCCTTTATGGTTGTTAGGTACCAGTGGGGCGGATCAGTGAGTTTCATGTACGTTGATGTGTTTCCTCCAATGGCGACTGTATTTACAGTCACAGGCCTCAGCCCCTCCACCTCATACAACTTTTCAGTCAACGCTCTCAATTCAATGGGAGAGAGCAGCTATGCTGACAACAACAAACTCCTGATGGTCACCACAACTGGTAAACTCAGCTTTCTATTACTAACAACTTCCCCTAAGATACAAACAAAACTCAATCTAACTTTTGTCTCCAACCTCCATTCTCCATTCGTATTTGGCATACAGATTTTACTTTTGTTCTGATTTGATGAGCCATTCATCAATCTGACCAATCAGGTCTCATTTGTAAGCAAAGATCAGGACTAAGCCCTATGCAAATACATAACAATGGGAAATGTCTAAACTAATCTGTGCAGCAGTCTGTTTTCTGAAGGCCTTTTCCAGTCTGTATGAGGGAAAGAGAGAAAGACAGAGAGAACAAAACTGTGTGATGTATGATAGATGAAGATAAGCTGGATTCCAACTGCAGAAATAATGAATTCTGCAAATCTAATGTCAGAGCAGAGCATTTGATTTGCAAAACAAATCAGTGTTGTAATGACAGAAATGCACAAAACAAAATGTCGCTCTTAGACACACAGTTTAATGATATGGCAACTGACATTACAGAATCAGTTCCATTGGACTTAGTACTCCTCTTTTCATAAAATGAGTCTTCGAATCAATAAGCAATGGTATCAAAAGGGGTCAAAGAATCAAAATCAATTGGAATATTCAGTGTTCCTCTATACCATGTGATTAATCTAAGATGGGGTGAAGAGCCAGCTATGACTTTCTCTGAGGCAGCACTGCTAACGATTTGCCACTTTACTGAACATGTAGATGAAGCACTATGTGCAGTCATGTCGTCTTGCTTTTGGAGGTGGGTTCCCAAGACAGTTCTGGGAGGTGATGATCCTGAATCACTTTGATAGACTTTTATTGAGGAATTTTATAATTACCAAAATAACATTTCAGAAGTTGTCCAAAGAAATTGGTCTGTAGGTTAGTCCATTAATGCAACCCCTCCAGCTCCGACAGAAAAACACATTACCATCGCATTCCATTGGGATTTATTCTGTAAATGTGTTTCAATTGTTGTTTGTGTACATTTCTTCTTGTTGAAAATTTTTTTTACCTACGCATAATTGTTTGCATATTTTTTATGCACTTGTATACGCATCTTGCCATTTCCATGTCTTTGCTACCCTAAATCGCCACCTCACAATTCTAATTAGGGAGTGGTGATGCACTTCCATGGCTGGCTGCGCCCATCTCTTTATCAGATACCTGTGAGGGATATCACAGACACCACATTCATAGTTTTATACAGACTATGATTTTACAACTCTGCTGTTGGTATAATTGTCTCTTTGACTTTATTCTCTTTATTTACTCCATGCTTCTGGTTTGTTGTTTTTGTTCTTTGAACTTTTACCATGTGTCTAGTTATTCACTGTTAAATTATTTTTGGTCTGTTTTTTAGGCTAGTGCTTCTGTGTTTCATGTTCGAGCATTTAATAGAAAAATATATTTTTTGAATCTTAATGTACTGCGATAGAACGGGAAGTTTCATCACAAACAGGAAGTTACATCAGAATGGTGCATTTCTGGTGTCTTTAAGTGATGTTTACTGATAGGGGGTGGGGCTTTTAAGTTTGTTAACTGTTTGTTCTCAATTTTTGCAATGAAAACTAAAAATGTGAAATGACAGCTTAATGAAATTAAAAAAATGCTGTAAAAGAGGCTGGGGTTCTTCGTTAAAAAAATGATACCAAGCTTTGCCAAAGTCTTAAAGTTAATGTATTAGAGCAAATGTTAAAGTAGCAAAAAAAAAAGCTAAAAAAAGCCCCCAGACTTCTAAGGGTTAAAAACAATAAATAAATACAGCCTGAATGGATTTTGCCCATGATAAAGCAGATACGGCTCATGATCAAATCTGAGGTTTGTCCTGAAGAAATTGTTCTTCCACTGAAACAAAAATAACTTTCTGAAAAATGATGGCTCCCAGAAGATATTGTATTAGTGGTAAATAATTCTTAATGGATGAAAATAGATGCTGCTGTCATAATCTTGATATGTTGATTAAGACTAATAGTTACAAATGAAAAATAGCTCCAGCTAGGTAACCTCTAAATTAAACAATTCTTTTTCTTTTGCTTTTCTTTTTCCACTTTCAGAAGCAGAAGAGGTTGATGATGGCGACAACAAGGCGGACCAGGGGTCAACTCTCACAGGTAAGCATTTATTTCCTCTGGCTTTTTTGTTCTACCATTTATCAAATGTAGAAAAAGGTTGACGCCTCAGAATTCAGATCAATTTCTTCATTTCCATGGCCTTTATCTGCCTCCGTTATGTGCTCTCAGAAAGCCTTGAGGCTCTGTGTTTTTCCTGCTGTGGTTTGGTGCTGTTTTACTCAAGCTATAATCTTGAACGCTTTGCTGCCATTTAATGGGACATGGTGGCAGTTATTGACCCTTAGTTTCAGGATGGAAAATAAACTGACATTAGCTTGCAGCAAATTCAAGGCCTGTCTGATACTGCTTTGCATTTTGATTGGGTTTGTGTAGAAAAGATTCATTAGGGGTTTCAATTTCCTTGGATAGTTCCTATACCCTCGGTTTGATTTTGGAATGATGCACCGTGAGAGGGATTTTTTTCTGTGTCTCTAGTGCTTGTGAATGGAATAATAGATGTTTACACTCAAGGCCCACATCACTGTAAAATCATTAGCAGTTTATAAATCCCTTTTTCTTATAAATGAGACATATGCTACGATAAATATACATGTAATAGAGTTGTGGATAGTTTTGCAAATTCATTAAAGCTAATGAAAAAAAAAACTGTAAGGGTAAATTAGCTCTAAAATTAAAAAAAAAAGAATTGATAATAACACATTAACATTAGTACAACTTTCAACTGGTAAAAGTAAGGGTGAATCAATCCAAGAGTGAATAAAATATTAAATAGTCTTCTTTTCCTTTCGGCTTGTTCCCAGTTTAGGGGTCGCCACAGCGAATCATCCTTTTCCACCTAACTCTGTCCTCAGTATCCTCTACTCTTGCACCAACTACCTTCATGTCCTCTTTCAGTACATCCATATATCTCATCTTTGGCCTTCCTATTGACCTCTTGCCTGGCATCTCCATCTCCAACATCCTTCTACCAATATAAACACTATCCCTCCTCTGCACATGTCCAGACCATCTCAACCTGGTCTCTCTGACTTTGTCTCCAAAACAACCAACCTGAGCTGTCCCTCTGATGTGCTCGTTCCTAATCTTGTCCATCCTCGTCACTCCTAAACTGAACCTCAACATCCTCATCTCTGCTACTTCCATCTCTGCCTCTTGTCTCTTCCTCACTGCCACTCTCCAACCCATACATCATAGCTGGTCTCACTACTATTCTGTACACCTTTCCTTTGATTCTTGCTGACACTCTTCTGTCACACAACACCCCTGACACTTTTCTCCACCCACTCCAACCTGCCTGCACTCGTCTCTTCACCTCTTTTCCACACTCCCCGTCACACTGGACTGTTGACCCCAAATACCTAAACTCCTGTACCTTCTTGACCTCAGCCCCCTGTAACCTCACTGTTCTATTTCCTTCCCTCTCGTTCAAACACATGTATTCTGTATAAAAAAGCAACGTTTGGTTTTAAATATTGTGTGATACTAGTGTTAGTTACTTACTAATGTGCATTTTGATTGAGGCAGTTGGTGATGACACAAATGCAATAAACCATAACATTAATATAAATATATATATATATATGAGCCATAGAACAACGTTAATTTTATATTTCAACATTGGAACCTAACAAATCAAACATTGGTGAATGTAGATGAGCTACCACTTATTTGTAGACAAAGTCTCATATCGTGCATTTCACTTTGATCACAGCTCTGGTATTTAATTAGATTTTTCGTAATATTCTAATATAAACAGTTACTTTACTTCCTGTAAAAAGGCTATAACAACGAAAAAAAAAAAATCAATTGATGGGGCAACTTTTAATTGTTTTAATTCACAACTGTTAGTACCATTTTTAAATGAATCTCTATTTTGTAAAATATTCCAGGCGGGGTTCTTCCTGTTTATGTGGTTGTGTTCCTGGTCGTGGGTGGTCTTGTGTTTCTCCTAAACCCATTGATTTGCTTTCTCCTGGCTAAACGGAGAAGAGGGAGGAGCTTGAAAGGTAACTGACTGGGTATCTCCTCATAGTGTCATGCTTTCATCACTTTGCATTGCAAGACAGCATATCCTAATGCAGTTCACTCTCACCGACAGCGTGTCATGAAAAGAGATGAACTGTCTGAATCCTAATATTAATTCTCACTTTAAACCCATCTCTCTTTCTCTAATCTCACCACTGCTTCCAGAGCCATGTGCATCAACCCACCATCTCCCCTTTCCACAGCAACTGTCACTTTGTGCCTCCATCTCTCGCCTTATCTTGCCCCTTTCTTTTCGTCCTCTGTCATTCTCCCTCTCCCTCACCCCATCTGTCTTTTTTTGCGCCTTGGCCCTTCTTTCAAACTGTCAGATGTCCTGTCTCTGTCCTCTCATCTCTTGCACTTGATTTTTTTCCCCTTTCCTCTCTATTCATGAACCTGTCGTCCTCTCTTCTCACTTTTAGTTTGATCAGCCCTTTTTATCATTTTACTAAAGCTTCTGTCACAACACACTTTGGAGGGAAAACCCAATAATTGAAATGACACTTGATGACTATTCAATAAACAAATAATCTTGTGGTCTGTTTTTGTGACAAATTAGCTTTCTTTTGTGTTATGATGTCCCATCTGTAACCTTTGACCTTAACTGTCTTGTTGTTTGTCTTGAAACCATCCAGAAGACACCAGGAGCATCTCACAGGAGACCAAGAGTGAGGAGCAGAGGTGAGAGACAATGAAGCCCTTAGTTAAGGCATACATTTGACCTGGATTATCTAATTTCTGGGAACAAGATTAAAAAAAAATAGTAATTTTGGCTATTAAAATTAAATTTTAAACAACATATTTAATAAATATGCGTTTTGAATGAACGTGTGACAGTTAACGTTGTCTCTAGTTAATTTTCAATGGGAGACAGCCAGCATGTGACAAACATGTACAGTCTTCAAGTTGGACTTTACCCCAACGTGGTGAACATCAAGTGTGTCTCATATGGTCGGCCTCTTCACACCAGTCTGAATTGATATTCACATGAATCTTCGGATGGTTTCTCAGCAGGCTGCCCTTTGTCTGGGTCGAGGAAATATTGATGTAATGACACTCCCTGCCAGAAGATGGCATCGGTGGTACATCAGACACAGGAAAGAAGATGTTGATAGAGATGAAATAAAAAAAAAAACACATGGAAAAAAATAATGAAAATGAGTAGTTTCTGCAGTTTGTGGCTGATGGAGCTGTTTAACAAAAATGTGGAGAAAAGAGAATATTTGCAAAGTGCTATTTCTTTCCTGTGCGAAACAATCTTTAACAAGTATTTTCTCATAAATTATGTTTTTTACACAAATGGCTGTGGACAGTTCATTCATTCATTCATTTTCCAACCCACTTATTCCCATTTGGGGACACTGGGGTCTGCTGTTGCCTATCTCCCGCTCACATAAGAGAGAGGCCGGGGTATAGGTCCCCAGTCCATCGCAGGGCAACACACATATTTACACGTAAGAGGAATTTAGATTATTCAATTAACCTAACCACATGTTTTGGTATTGTGGGGGAAACCGGAGTACCCGGAGTAAATCCATGCAGCCACGAGAAGAACATGCAAACTCCTTCCAGGAGGGTCACCAGTGAGCCTCAAACTGGTAATCTTCTAACTGAAAGGCCACAGTGCTACCCACTGTGCCATCCTGTGTCACGTTGTCATTTTTTAAACATGCAGTTAATGGGATTAGTTAGATCAATTTCAACAATTATTTTCTTTTTTTAAAGGATTATTTGTTATTGTTCTTCCACAGAAAAGAAGGCTTTCACTGCACCATCGAAAAACCCTTAACCATTTAGCCATCGCCTCTGTAAGGGAACTATAGTGACTCTAGCCTCACTTTTTTGCACACCTGCTGTTGGCAACACATTTACAGATTGTCTACTTATGGGTGTTACTGGCGTTCTGCAAACATCTCCAATGTAGACTGCAAAACCCTTAAAAAGTCAAACTATACTGAGGAAACAACTATTTCTGCAGTGAGAAATTTAATTTCCTTCTTTTTTCATGTCTGAAGGATGTAGCCTATAGCTTTTGAGATATGTTCTGCATATCAAGTCTACAGTTTTAAAAACAGATCTTGCATTGATTAGTGGTCAATGATTTTTCTATTCAATGTGTTGCGAACCACATTTGCATCAAATCAAAGCCATTTAAAGAATGTCAAATGAGCACATTCACGTCCCCTCAAGCACTTCAATGATTAAAATCAAACGTTTAATTGGTTTTAATAGTGTTTTATAGAATGTTGCTGCACCCCTACCCTAATGCGTTGTGCAGGGCTGATGCAGTAACTCGATGTCAGCTCTCAATCTCAGCTTGTGAGCAGCCATGGCTTCATAAGTCGGTGTGGTAATTAAATAAAATTAACAATAAGAATTTTAATTTCATAAGCGCACAAAAGTTTCATCTCAAAATAATTGAGAAATTATGAAAATAGTATCTGTGAAAATAGTATGAAAATAACCTATGAAAATAGTATCTGATGTCTCCTATAAGTATGATGCTACCTAATATCCAGCTAACAAACCAGAGGCTAGAGCATATAACAATAGCGTCATCCAGAATATTTCAGCTTCCAGTGGCTATGAAATACAGAGCTTGCATATCCATAAATAAACTCCAGAGAAGTACAGCGTGTTCTAATCATCTCCTCAAGATGTCATGATTTATTCAAAAACACAACAAAAAGTTTTATTAGTTGGCCGGGAATTGGCTAGAGGACATTTGAAATGGCCTCTAGCATTTCATTACTAGTTATTACTAGTCACTAGTTTATTTAAACATTCATTGCATTTACTTATTTCTGGATAGCTCCTCTTTTATTATCCCCTGGTTCTTTGTCAACTGTTTGACTCAAAGTTGCCATGTAGCAAATATGAGATCTTCTTATGTTTCTGCAGGTCCACGTCAAGCACCTCATCCCGCTATGCAAGCAGAGAGCTCATCAACACCTTGGCACAGAGAACGCTGCTCATTGACAGCAGCTCTGAGCCTGACAGCAGCATCTATGAGAGCTATGGACGGGTACTTTACTGGACATTCCTGCAGTCTACCAAACTTTCCAATTATTTTGTATTGCTGGGGGAAAGTTGGAAGGACTGCTTCCATAGATAAGCAGGGGAAAAACATTCAAGAATATTTGTCTTTCTGAGTACACCATGTTTTTTTTTTTTTGTTTGTTGGTTTTTCAGCAACAAGAGAGTCACTATTATTATCCAACTGATGCCTACACCCCTGCCCTGTACACGCATCCTGAAGGTCCAGAGGATCATGGTGAGGACACATTAATAATGTTCAGTTTTATCTTTATCTAAACTTTGAATCTTGAACATTTATGTTTTTTTCCTGCCAGATTTATTTAAAGAATCTTTTTTTTCTGCAGTTGCACGGGTTGAATGTTTTGGAAAATGTTTGCAATTGCTTGAGTGATTTCTGATTTCAGTTTAGCACTGTGTGGATTCCAGCTCATCCCTGTAATTCTTGCCTATCATTGTTATGTCATGCTGTGAATGCTAGGACACTGAGTAAATGAAAACAGGTTTATTTCAAGTCTTCCGGTACAACAGATGCACCGCGCCACACGGGGAAACAGAAAAGACAACAGGCTATAACAGAGAAGAAACAAAGAACACGAAGAAAAAATCTTGGATGTTAAGCAGCTTATACTGTTGGTGGCTGATCACAGGGAGCTTTTTGCAAAAATGTGGAGAAAAGAGGCGATTTGTGTGGTATTTTTTTCCTGCTTCCTATACGACGTCACTGTGAAAATGTAGGATGAGCGCCACCTAGCGGCTCTTTTATGTCCTACCCATGTCATCAAAAGAGCCAGTATTAATTGGTCATTTTCCTTGTGAAACACCATTTTGCATTGGCGGTGTGAAACTCTTTTTCGTTGCCATCACTCATTTGGTTTGCACAATACTTCTGTTGGAAATAATATTCTCAGCAGTCCCCACCCATAACCTTTTTTATCAGAACTTATACCACCTGATTTTCCATATGAAGCATTGTATACAGGAGGCAGAGGTATGTAGTAACCTACATAACCATTCTCTAATGAATAATAACTAATGTCTTATTTTGACGCAAAAGCTCAAATAGGAAACGATTAAAAATCAAATAATTAGACTAAAGTTAATAATGTTGATACTATTTCTATGTATTTGGTATGTATTCTCCTTTTCAACAAAATATTGTCACAGAACTTCACACTCCTCTTTAAAGGATCAAGCTTTATTGATTATTTGCTACAGTGTTTTCTTTGTTTCTAGTCAATCACTATGCAATCATTTGGCAGTGTTTTGAATAATCACTATTCAGTTGCTAACTTTTATATAGAAGTGATACAAATTACATGTGTTTATTAAGCTGCTTCGTATATTTGTAGTGTATCTATTTGGAGGAGGGTGTTTAGAGTAGTTGCTAGTTTTTCCATTGATATAGTTTGTCCATGACTTTGCTGTCGCTAGGTTGTTCTGAGCAGTTGATTGCCATGTCTGTTTCTAGTCTATCATTATGCAGTACCTACAGTGTCCCAAGTTACTGCTATGCAGTTTCTAAAAATACTTTTTTTTTTATTTTCAGTATTTTCTTCAGTTGATTTACACTTCTATTTGTTTACTAGTGTTTTACAGTATATGGAGTCAAAATTCTTGATTGTTAAGAGTGTTACAGCCAGACACTATCCTTTGTACATTATATTTAAGAATGTAGCAGACACTTAATCTAAACCATCTCACATCTGGGGAACAAAGTATAATGAGCGGTTGCATAATAAGTGTCATCAAAACGCTGTGAATATTTTTGTTAGAGTAGCAAGTGATTCATTCTTAATTTTGTCAGGCTCAATATTCATTCCCCCACCCCCAAAAATAATTTATAGGCTTATATCACTTTAATAGCTAAGATTATTTGAGTTAATTAGTCACGACAGTACCATAATCAACTTGTGACCTGTTTACAAAATACTCTGGTGATTTGAGCAAACTCAAGAGTAATCTTGTCCTATCTCTTAGACTGAGCGATGGAATTAATTTTAGATTGCGCCACTTGATTTTCCTGCTTTAAAAGGTTTTTTTGATGTGATGCAAAGTGACTACTCAATTTTTGAGCAGCCCCCTCTAGTGACACTTGTGTTTAGATGTGCACATTTTAAGTATTGATGTGCCGAGTTTGTTTCTTTCCAGATGGCAGACATGGAATGAGCCCCCATGCTCATGAGTATGAAGATGTGAGAGCCTGGGGGCTATATGAGGAGTTCAAGGGGCCCCCACTGCTGCCCCCGGCATATTATGAGGTAGATTCATTAATAGGAATAACTATGTTAAAGTTTAGTGACATTGGGAAGTGTCTAAATAAGCAAGCATTTATGATTAATTTACATTTAAATATTTTATCAAAACATTTGTCATTTTATTGTTTTTTTTTTTTGTACTTCAAGATTGTCACAGTTTGTCCTGTGTTTATTTATTCCTTTCTATATGCACAGTCAACAGCGTATGGTAAACTGGATGCAGACATGACCAGTGGAGTTTATGATTCAATGGTGTACAGACGCAGAAGAGACTCAGAACTGCCATTTGAGCTGAGGGGAGAGCTGGTTTAAAACTGGTCTGACTGTCAAACAAAGTCATATAAAAAAAGTCATGTCAAAATGTATTTGTTGTTTTTTGGATTGTTTAATTAAACTTTTTGGGGAGATCACAATTATGGCATGTCAGCTCATCAATTATTCTACTTATCAATTCACAAATTGGTGCCATCAGTGCCATTTAGGGGTGAAAAGAAGGGATAACATTTGGACGTACAACACTTGTGACAAGGCTTCTGTTTTTCAAAAGTCTGGAACAAAACAAAAGCACAATTAAACAAAAACTGCCTGGAATAGTGTATACGGTTTAGAAGAGGGTAGTCTGTTTTTCTATAAAAAATATTACATTTAATCGCACATACATACAGACATTACAAGAAGCAGTTTTTTTACCGTTTATTATTGTAAACAAACCAATAACTTAGACTACAATGGTCATGACATTTTTATAAATAAGTTTTTTTATCAATAAGACATAAGTTTCCAGTTACAATCAATGACGTGCGCAGTAACACCTAGATAGTTGTGATTACTGATAGATGTTCAGAGATCTCCGGTTAAGGCCACATGTTTAGCTTGAGCTAAGCTTTCCCGTTTTGATATTTATTCTCAAAACTACTATGCCTCTTGACAGTAGTGTGTAGGTTGAGTCGGAGGCAGCGATTCGAAATGCATCCACAACAGTCCATTGCAATCCATTTAGATATCGCATTTGTTAATGATTGCGATGTAGACTAATTTCATTTGCGATGACTTAAATCAGTCAGCGTGGTTTGGCGGAGCTTGCTGACTGTCGCAGCAGGGGGTAAGGTGAATAGAGGGTGTATTTCAGACTAGAACTGCTTCGATGATAGGCAAATTCCTTGTCACAAAAAACACAAATGACTTTTGTTTTATCAATGGCTACACTAGCAACTCTTGTATTTAAAATGGCCCTTTAGCCGGCCATGCAGTTCTGCGTCCTTTTCATTTGCTATCTTGCTAGCTTTGTTACTAGCTTGCTGCAGCTCTACAATGTGTAGTTACAGATCTGTAGGAGGCCGGGGCGCGTTAAAAATATTAACGGGTTATTTTTTTCTGTGATTAATTACCCAGCCCTAATATATATATATATATATATATATATATATATA